>KZ308571.1:607553-619283 GCA_000376725.2 Ladona fulva | reverse complement strand
TATAATAAACCGTGGAACAGGTCGGCATTTTTTCAATTGATCTTTCAACAAGGCATTCAACAAATTATGTAATATAACCGAGGCACCTATAGTAATTTTTATGGAAATTAAAATGGAAATAAATAGAAGCGTTTACTGACTGCACGATACATGCCTCATATGGGGAACCTGCTTGTAAAACATGAAGAGATTTGGATATTTAAAGATTTTTCTGCTACCGTTAAGAAATTAGCACTACCAGTGGCTTACTCAAACCGAGCTTCGGAAGATTTTACTTTCACGCAGAATAAAGACGATGGAAAGAGGAACGTAGTTAAGGGAGAGAGAGGAAACGAAGGCGTCAAGATTTCGCCGTCTTTCCTTCCTTCATTCTTCTCTCTACTGTCATCGTATCTAAAACGACACCCTACTCTCCATAACCTACCCTCTTAATTTATACATTCTCCCTATTCCGTGTACCCCTCCCGTGACCTAACTTCATCTCCTCCACACTCAACAATAAGCCGCAACGCTCCTCCCTCCACACTACTCACCCATGCTCTCATTTCCGCCACAACCAACGCCTCCCTGCTCTCCGACCTGGATAAAAGCGTCTCTTGTGGTGGGTGACAAATCACGAAGCCTAATTCTCTCCCATGTACCCTAATTCTTCCCTCTACCCCTTTTATCCTTTTCCTTTCATCTCCCGCTCGGCTCTCTAGGATCAAAATATTGACCTTTTTTAAACAGAGGCATTTTACATTGCAACGGATCTTCTCAGGGATTATTAATGCATGGATTAATTCAATGGCATTTTCAGCTGTCATATGCCCACTAACGACCTTACGCTACATGGCGCTAGATGGCTGAGGATTTCTTTCGTATAGTTCGACTCACAATTCAACCATTTTGAAGTCTAATAGTAGTAGTAGTGGTAGTAATTATTAACTGCCAAGTGCTTCGACAGCTAGATTATTTGGTATGTACTTTCGCCTAAGTCAAATGCGTAATCCAAATGGCTATCCGGAGGCCCCTTGAGTCTAATGTGGTGATACAATAGTTAATGCAGTTATTGCCATAGAAACCCCTTAATTGGTAATTTGTTTATCGTAAAGACTACATCATGGTTGTGTCTTTGAGTTCATTAAATGCGTAGTTCCTAACAATATTTTAGTACGGATTAAATATTAATAAAAACCTTAATGCTACTTTTACTGAATAATAAATTAATATAATGGAGTCATTGCTGAAGAAGCTTGTTATTGTTTCTGGAAGTCAACCTTCGATCGCTTCAGTCAACCTCGCTAACTCTGCATTTACTCCGATCAAGCTATAGGTATGAAATTAAACTTCATATAAGCAATAAGAAAACGTGTTTTACTTCAGCACAAATAATATCGTACCGATGCAAGAAAAGAAAACTATTCTGACTACAGCCGTCATCTCGAAGGCTCATTGGGCGCAAAATCCTCCATCGTTACCCACAAAAAACGTTGGGGCTGGGTTTGACCAGATAAGGCGAGGAGTTACCCCCAGCGGTAAATTCAGTTTAACTCAGTAAATCTGAACTAGTAATATCTATAAAGAACGTTATAACACTCCAATCACATATCAACTTAAATTGCGCAGAATAGAATGGGTTAAGAAGTTATCCATTTAACAATGTAGTATTTAAAATAGCTCTGGTCAAAAGGAAGGTGAATGTTATACGTGCACTAGTTTGATGCCATAAAATAATTAAAGAAACAAAGTTCTGTAAAATAAATTCTCTCTCAAGAATCCCTTTACGATTTCACTTCTTTTTTATACTTAAATTAAATCATATAAAGATATTTCTAAAGCGTCGAATGATAGCGTGCGTAATTATATTACTCTCACAGTAGGAATACTCTTCAAAAGAAAGCGATAGTATGATAAAAGCGGATCGAAAAAGTGGTATCCGATGTTTCAGTAGTGTAACTTCACTTTGGTTAGAAATCTTAGAAAAATGCCGAGATGATTGAAGATTTGATGCAAAGTTTCTCGCGCATGACTGTTTGGATAACTGAAATCACTAAAAACGGTCCTCTAAAATTAATATTAGCAAATATTTTAACGGTTAACATTATAAATATTTTTAGAAACTTTAGATCGAGACTGAAAGCGATTGAGGGGCGGTTTTATTTAGGATTCATTCGGTCACTTGCCTAATCTTATAACAACAGGGACGCATAAAATTCTTTCATACACCGTAAATGAAATGCGTTACGATTAGGTTTCAACGATCATTTGTAGTATCTGAAACCTTCATTATTAAGTACTATGAGCCAAAAAGTGACAGCTTTATCGATTTTGTCCGTCGGATCCGCGTTCGAATAAACCCTTGAAGAATATACACACACAGAAAATGCCACGTTTTTTAGTTAGTAACCACCATAACCCAGCAATGATAATTTTGCGAAATCTTGTATATCATTTTTAAAATTTGGGGTTACAATGTACAACTGTTTGTATTTTCATATAATTATGACGAATTTCCATGTAATCCTGGCGTAGATAATAAATACAAATGCTTGAGATAATAATTTTATGCTTCACTTATTTAAAATGATTACGTCACAGATAAAAAATTACGTGAATAATTTCGATTATCCTGCGTCATTTACTGAATTCACAATGCATAAAATCAATCGTGGAGGGATTGAGTACCTGGAAATAATCCGTAAAATGGATATTTTTCTTTAGTATTCGTTAAAAAGTCCTTGGAAATTTACCAATGACAAATAATTAAATAGCCATTAACTTTAAATGCGAATTGATAATAAACCGTGGAACAGGTCAGCATTTTTTCAATTGATCTTTCAACAAGGCATTCAACAAATTATGTAATATAACCGAGGCACCTATAGTAATTTTTATGGAAATTAAAATGGAAATAAATAGAAGCGTTTACTGACTGCACGATACATGCCTCATATGGGGAACCTGCTTGTAAAACATGAAGAGATTTGGATATTTAAAGATTTTTCTGCTACCGTTAAGAAATTGGCACTACCAGTGGCTTACTCAAACCGAGCTTCGGAAGATTTTACTTTCACGCAGAATAAAGACGATGCAAAGAGGAACGTAGTTAAGGGAGAGAGAGGAAACGAAGGCGTCAAGATTTCGCCGTCTTTCCTTCCTTCATTCTTCTCTCTACTGTCATCGTATCTAAAACGACACCCTACTCTCCATAACCTACCCTCTTAATTTATACATTCTCCCTATTCCGTGTACCCCTCCCGTGACCTAACTTCATCTCCTCCACACTCAACAATAAGCCGCAACGCTCCTCCCTCCACACTACTCACCCATGCTCTCATTTCCGCCACAACCAACGCCTCCCTGCTCTCCGACCTGGATAAAAGCGTCTCTTGTGGTGGGTGACAAATCACGAAGCCTAATTCTCTCCCATGTACCCTAATTCTTCCCTCTACCCCTTTTATCCTTTTCCTTTCATCTCCCGCTCGGCTCTCTAGGATCAAAATATTGACCTTTTTTAAACAGAGGCATTTTACATTGCAACGGATCTTCTCAGGGATTATTAATGCATGGATTAATTCAATGGCATTTTCAGCTGTCATATGCCCACTAACGACCTTACGCTACATGGCGCTAGATGGCTGAGGATTTCTTTCGTATAGTTCGACTCACAATTCAACCATTTTGAAGTCTAATAGTAGTAGTAGTAGTGGTAGTAATTATTAACTGCGAAGTGCTTCGACAGCTAGATCATTTGATATGTACTTTCGCCGAAGTCAAATGCGTAATCCAAATGCCTATCCGGATGCCTCTTGAGTCTAATGTGGTGATACAATAGTTAATGCAGTTATTGCCATAGAAACCCCTTAATTGGTAATTTGTTTATCGTAAAGACTACATCATGGTTGTGTCTTTGAGTTCATTAAATGCGTAGTTCCTAACAATATTTTAGTACGGATTAAATATTAATAAAAACCTTAATGCTACTTTTACTGAATAATAAATTAATATAATGGAGTCATTGCTGAAGAAGCTTGTTATTGTTTCTGGAAGTCAACCTTCGATCGCTTCAGTCAACCTCGCTAACTCTGCATTTACTCCGATCAAGCTATAGGTATGAAATTAAACTTCATATAAGCAATAAGAAAACGTGTTTTACTTCAGCACAAATAATATCGTACCGATGCAAGAAAAGAAAACTATTCTGACTACAGCCGTCATCTCGAAGGCTCATTGGGCGCAAAATCCTCCATCGTTACCCACAAAAAACGTTGGGGCTGGGTTTGACCAGATAAGGCGAGGAGTTACCCCCAGCGGTAAATTCAGTTTAACTCAGTAAATCTGAACTAGTAATATCTATAAAGAACGTTATAACACTCCAATCACATATCAACTTAAATTGCGCAGAATAGAATGGGTTAAGAAGTTATCCATTTAACAATGTAGTATTTAAAATAGCTCTGGTCAAAAGGAAGGTGAATGTTATACGTGCACTAGTTTGATGCCATAAAAAAAATAAAGAAACAAAGTTCTGTAAAATAAATTCTCTCTCAAGAATCCCTTTACGATTTCACTTCTTTTTTATACTTAAATTAAATCATATAAAGATATTTCTAAAGCGTCGAATGATAGCGTGCGTAATTATATTACTCTCACAGTAGGAATACTCTTCAAAAGAAAGCGATAGTATGAAAATAGCGGATCGAAAAAGTGGTATCCGATGTTTCAGTAGTGTAACTTCACTTTGGCTAGAAATCTTAGAAAAATGCCGAGATGATTGAAGATTTGATGAAAAAGTTTCTCGCGCATGACTGTTTGGATAACTGAAATCACTAAAAA
Source organism: Ladona fulva (assembly GCA_000376725.2). Classification (NCBI taxonomy): domain Eukaryota; kingdom Metazoa; phylum Arthropoda; class Insecta; order Odonata; family Libellulidae; genus Ladona; species Ladona fulva. The sequence continues at coordinate 614,465 of KZ308571.1, read as the reverse complement.
CGGTCCTCTAAAATGAATATTAGCAAATATTTTAACGGTTAACATTATAAATATTTTTAGAAACTTTAGATCGAGACTGAAAGCGATTGAGGGGCGGTTTTATTTAGGATTCATTCGGTCACTTGCCTAATCTTATAACAACAGGGACGCATAAAATTCTTTCATACACCGTAAATGAAATGCGTTACGATTAGGTTTCAACGATAATTTGTAGTATCTGAAACCTTCATTATTAAGTACTATGAGCCAAAAAGTGACAGCTTTATCGATTTTGTCCGTCGGATCCGCGTTCGAATAAACCCTTGAAGATATCGAATGTGTATTTTTTAAATCGTCTAAATTACCCTCATTAAGAACTAAGCTGCAGTTGATGATTCCTTATCGGGTTGTGAACCGTCTCGTAAAATCACTCCCTCTGTCGTTTGCCCTTGCGGGTGCTACCTGCTTTGACCTGTGCATCGAATGCCCCACTCCATCGCGAACTCCTCATGACTGTTGACTTTGCCGTGCAACGGACTAATTTCCGGCACCCAGGCGCCAACGCACTCTAATTGTAAAGCACAGTCCAACCAGTTCCACAACTGCATCAAGTTCCTACGTAAGTAACTATGTGACTAGCTTACACACACAACACCGTACGTGCTTTGGAACGTCCATTCCGTACCTAAGGTAGTCCTGGCTAGTCAAAATAAAACCCTTCAGAGCATAAGGCCAAAGTTAAAAGTTAAACTTAAAAGGGTATTCAGAATTACGAGTAAAAAATATGTTTAAGTTGAATCACTACAGACTAGTTTATCAGACATCAGTCTAATCTGGTTAAATCCACTCAACCTACTGTAAAAAATCAATTTCAAATCTCAAAAAGTGCAAAACTGAATGGGTAAGCAAATTATCAACATTTAATTTCGGGTTAAAATTTTGTTCACGAATAATAAAGAATGCCAGTTACCACAAGAGTAAGAAATAAAATGAGAGCAAATATCTACTAATTATTTTAATTAAAATTGAAAATGAATCTTATGCCACTGTCCCTTAATGAATAGTAGATTTTTCAGTGCTATGTTAGAGATTCTAGGATATTATTTTTCTAATATACTGAACATTAACTGTCATCAAAAATTTCATCGTAAGATTGTGATATATGACTCAATCAATAAATTCGCCTTCCAGAATAAGGAGGTCTATCTACCAATCTTCATTATCGCGATGAAGTCGGATACCTCGTTTTGATAAAGAATCTCCCAACTTTGTAGTTTTAATTTTCTTATAAAGATAACTATTGCGAGGTAATTGTGTTCTCCTCAACGCTTTTCCTGGTGCTGCAGCGTTCAGGAAGGAGTTAGCCAAGTTAACTCGTCCTATTAAAAATTATTTTCCGTTTTAGAGCAAGTTAACTTTTCATCTTTGAGTCACATATTTTTGTAACCATTTTGGGTTATTTACCTATAATGACGATGTCATAGCTGCGTGAACGTTTTCGTTCTTCATTGTCCGAATGAATAATTTCGTAAAAATCATCTTTTTGTAATAAACACACAGTAACGTAATACCATATATCATCTTCAAGATTCATAAATTGCACTCACTGTAAGAGATTTCTAAGATACTCCTCAAAATAATGCATCGGAGGAAAGGTAAATCTTAATATGCTTTGTTTGAAACCCAAACTTCTTCTTGAACTGCATCTTCAGTGATAAATAAATACGGAAAGATTTCCGGAATCTAAGAGAGCACCACTTCAGTTCATTATGTCTCAAGACAGAGAACGAGGGTGCCAAGTTCCCCGTTTTCGTTGCTCTCGCTTTCTTGCTTGCCTTAAATAACTGGCTATTGGCAAGATAAAGTGGTACGTTTTCTAGAGGAACGTAGGAAATATCGTGCCATAAAACATGAGAGCGTCCTCCCAGGCATGAAGAATTTGTCAAAAACCATTCGTAAAAGGTTCCTGAGTATGAATGAGCCAGCCATTATCATGCCCTAAGACAACACGATTCACCTTAACCCCCTTTACCACATTTTGACTCCACGAAAAATTTCATTATGCCGAAGCGAATGACTAAAATACGACACACATGCCTATATATCAACGTAACTGTACTAGTATATGAACAAATATTGGTTATGTCTAGATATTTTTTTAAGATACAGAAAGTAAAGAACCCGAATTTCAACAAATACTCAATTGTAGAAAGTTTTCAATTTCCGAATACTTTTTAAAAATCTCAAATTTTGCAATTATTTGTAACAAAAACATTCCTTAATATGTAAGTACGTTAATTTTCGTGGCGTTCTGTAGATCTCAGTATGACTTCCGGGTTCTCTGCAACTTCGGTAGTTGTCTGATTACGATGATTCGCCCGCATATCATCAGGCTCCTTCAGGTCGAACATGCAGCCTGATGAAATGCAGGAGAAACGTCGTTATCAGACAACAACCGATGTGGCATAGAACCCGAAAGCCATGCTGAGATTCCTTAATATGTTCATCAGTTACTAAATACCAAAAAGAAATTCTAATTGGCCACAGAAACAGCAACATCCCTTGATTTTAGGTACAATTTTTCTTTTCTCTTCCTCCTCAATAACTCACACCACTATGAACCTTCTATTAGTTTTTATCGGTTCCTGGTATCGCATACAACATCTTATTCAATCAACGGGTTGTTTTTATACCGTCATTTAAGATTTCTCACACTCGTGACGATGAACCGGAAGAAATAAAAAAGAATAGAGAGGCGAAAATTAGGCTGTGGAAACCACAAGATCTTATTAATAAGGCTTATAATTAAAGAGGAAAAAAATAGCAAGTGATGCTGGATGAAATATAAAAACAAACAAGTTGTCGATATACAAATTTCAATTCATATTAGATCTATATTTATTTTCTTTCGCCAAAATACAATAACCTTTTTTAAAACATTGGGAGCAATCTTCATATGCTAAAATACATGAAAGCTATTGCTTTCACACAGTTCTACAACAGTCACGGAGCCTCATTTCCTTTTATGCAGCTGCTCCTTCTACCTCAAATGGCGGTGCGTATATACTCATTCCAGTTTTCCCAGCCCTTTCTTCCTTTCTGGTGACGATACTCTTCGCCTGCTAATTAAAGCGATGGTAGTAATCCACCACATCGCATTTTCTCCTCTTGGCCAAAAGGAAATCTTTGCCTACAAAAGATCGGCCCTCGGAAGTGAAAGGTACGAATTCGCTTTACCTTGAAAATATCAAACTTATTCACCAATTGTACCCTTCACGATTAAACTGCGAAGCAGTTTGCTCTGGAGGACCATGAGAGGAGTAGATATTGTCGTAGTCCTGCGATCTTTGTTTCTCAATATAGTCTCTTTTCAGCTCGATACACCTTTTCCAGTGATGTTTAATAGCTTCGATAACCTGTTTATAGTGAAAACTGTCTGACTCCTCAAAATAGCCATTAACCGCAGTCTCTACCTCTTCATTTTTCGCAAATATTTTACCACCGAGCCAATTTTCCATGTTTCGAAAGAGAAAATATTTCGAGGGAGTTACGTCTGGTAAGCAGAGTGCGTGAAAAACCAATTCGAACTCATTAATTTTGGCCATCGCGATAACGGATGCGTGAATTGGAGTATTGCCTTGATGAAACAACGCTTTCTTTTTCGTCAACTGCGGCAGTTTCTTCTTGATTTCATAACTACAACGGTGTCATAACTTTGAATAATGCTCGCCGTTGATTGCTTTTCCTTTTTGAAGATAATCAATTAAAGCACGTGCATCCCAAAATAATGACCCCATAAACTTGCCAGAAGATGGGACTGTCATCGCCTTCTTTGGAGAGCCGATTCTTCACTTGCAGCCCATCGTTTTGACTGTTCTTCGCCACAGGTGTAAAGTGATAGACCCATATTTTCTGATTCATAAACATATCCATGGTTATGAATCTATACTAAAATTCGGCGTTATTGCTGTGAAAAAGCAAATATTCTTCCGCAAAGGCTTTATCCAAATTAAAATCCATCAAAGACTGCTTTAAAATCTCAAAAGTGTCAGACAAATGGGCACTAGAAAACAGACTGCAAACATCAAATGAGACCAAAAATTCAGAAACTGGTGTGTAATATAAACTCAGGTTTTAACGCCACAGAAAATTTGTATATTTATAAGAACAGGAAGTCATTAATGAACATAGATTTGGATTTCGATCAAAAACTCTACTTTTTACTAGATTCCTCTGGATGACGTTGTTTTGTTTTTTTTTGAAATCATCTTCACCTCTTGTCTGTTACTGTCAGTCCTACCCGTGCCCTGAAGGCGCACCAATGTACATTGGTTGTGACGATCTGCTTGCTTTTTGGTGGTATTGGAGTACTTCTTTATTTAACGTTTATGTTACAATCAGTGGTTCGTCTACTTCTACCGCAGGATAGGACGACCAAGTGATAAAGAAAATAGTTGTGTAAGTTGCGGAGGGTGAAGTTTATAATATAATGTTGCGGTAAAGGATGACACTAGGGCTAAACCCTTTGCTACTCCCTTGCTATTTATGCGATATTAGTGATAATCACACGACGTGATTCACCGCTGACCGATCTGGTAATTTAAGAAGTCTACCGAATAGTCATACTTTGTATGTACATTACAGGGGCATCTGCACATAGGATAGTGAAATGGGTTTAAAAAACCGAAAAAGTGAGAAACAGTGCAGTGGACATGTTCTCATCCGGAGGAATTATTTTACTTCCAACCAGGGAATTTAAAAGAAATTTAGCTTTGATGTTTACGTGATTACCTTTTTTGCATCATCATCCTTAGATCTTAAATAAAGTATTACATTTACCCGTTTAAATTGCAGAACTCAATTACATACTTACTGATATATTTGATTCGTAGATTAGCCGACGGAAAGAGACATTTCTAGAAATATTACAAACACTTGCATTGGGATCCGTGTTAAAAGATACGATGACTATCTATGAAATGGAAAGATGGCTGCATTTTTGCAAAGAAAAGAAGAGTGTGGACTTCATTTTAGTAATCAAGGAAATCTATATGGTCGTGTAGAAGTGAACCTTGGCAAAACTTGCGGCTTATGAATGGGTAAATATTGAAGAATGAAACTTCCAATATCTCCCAATAAAACGTTGAACGTTTCTTCGAATCGATAAATGTTATATTATTAAGAACTATTGTAATGTCTTTGATTTCATTTATGGAAAAAATACGCGACAAAATTAGTCCTACACAGTCGTGTCCCAAGTGAAGATTTCTTGATTTTTGCGATAACGAAAATGTGACTTAAGGCACCAGTTGTTCTTTTAATGGACGAACTATCTCAATATAATTAATCCTAACTAATTAAAGAAAAATTAAAAAACTTTTACACGTTACCACAGAATTTTAATCTTTCATCACCTAGGCTTCAACGCATCACGTCAACATCAGGTCTCTTTCATCATGAGCTACCAGAAAGTCCAAACAATGGATTTTGTTAATTCCTTAAATATTACTTTATCTTCAATTATAAATAAAATGTAGGTGAAGTATTTACCTTTTAGACATAAAAAGACATTTTCATAGATTATGTCGTTGAAGATTTATGATCGCAAGGAATGCAATTTATGGATGTTCTGCAAATGTTTAATCGCCATGCTAACAAGTATGGAAGGATTTGTTTCATAGAAACAGTTCACTCCCCATTGAACTGGAAATAATTAATTAACTCTGGACCACGAGAGAGATATGTGACTTCTGTGGTGTCCGGAACTACCGACCTTAGAAGCGAGAAGTTGACTTGGTGTAGATGACAGGCCTATTTCCATTAGGACTGATTGGACCCTGCGCAATTCTCTCGTAGGTCAGAAATGGCCAGCAGACTATTCCGTTTAGCCCTACTCGTATATAGAGCTACTAACGATTTCTAGATGTCCGGGAGAGTAAGAAAAGGGTGAAGAATACGAAAAGGGCCCAAGGGTCTAAAAGCGATACGGTATAAAGAGGGTTGAAAGGAAGGTGAAAAGGTAGATTTTGGTTGAAAATGGATAAAGGGACAAAATGGGGTAAAGAAATGGGGAATGCGAATAGGTAAGTTATGATTGGATACGATTGAAGGGTAAGGCATTCGGAAATGAGAATGATTAGGGAAAAGGAAATCGGAATGCAAAACGAACGACTAAAGGAAAAAGGTAGTTTTGATGGCATTCTCACAACCCAAACTTCCGGGAATCGGCTCCGGAATTACTCATAAAATTAAAGAATGAGAGGGTGAAAGGGATAACGGCTTCAATGGATACAACCGGGGAACGTAGAACGGTCCCTATTCACCTTCAACTTGTTATTAACTATTAATAAGCCTGCAGTAGAAACATTGTAAAATAACAGCTAGTCTAATTAAAATGCTTTTCAGTGGAATTATACATAATGATAACTGGTATTACGAGAAATTGGAAATTCTTTAGAAAGGATGTGGTGCTTTCGTGGTGAAAATTCGTAATTTGCACATTAAAAATTAGCTAAAATTTAAAATATGCCGTAGTTTGTACAACAATTATAATAATATCAAAAATAATTGTTCAGAAATGCAAATAATATATCAAGATGAATATTTTGAAGTCACGTTTGAAGTAGAGAGTTTGAAAAATTACGAGAAATTGGAAATTCTTTAGAAAGGATGTGGTGCTTTCGTGGTGAAAATTCGTAATTTGCACATTAAAAATTAGCTAAAATTTAAAATATGCCGTAGTTTGTACAACAATTATAATAATATCAAAAATAATTGTTCAGAAATGCAAATAATATATCAAGATGAATATTTTGAAGTCACGTTTGAAGTAGAGAGTTTGAAAAATTACGAGAAATTGGAAATTCTTTAGAAAGGATGTGGTGCTTTCGTGGTGAAAATTCGTAATTTGCACATTAAAAATTAGCTAAAATT
>KZ308571.1:440410-607497 GCA_000376725.2 Ladona fulva | reverse complement strand
ATCCTTAAGCCGTATTTTGTAAGTGGCGGTGGTACATACAACAAATTTCCTTCTTTTTGTTTTCCCTCTTGAGGAAAATAAAAGGAAGGGAATTTCCCTCTTTTAGGTGATTTCTGTAAGTAGTGAGTGGCTCAGGACTTGTTTTTAATTTTTCAATTTTTGGTCGTTTTTACACTTTTACAAAAACATTGTTTTTATGTTAATTTTGTCTTTGTCCATTGGTTTCTTAGAATTGGGATTTATTCTTTTACTTTTGAAACAAGGTTTTTGCCTGTGATCTGTTTTTATGTAAATGTTATCCCTTTTAAACTTGACATTCACGCATTGCGTTGAATGTTTTCTTCGGACGGCATAGGTGTGCTGTTTAGAATTCTTGGGTACGGATAGATACGTTTGAGTGGAGAGGGAAATAAGGAGTGGGAAGAGGAGAGGGAAGAGGAGAGGAAAAAGAAAAAAAAAAGGAATTTGTTGTATGTACCACCGCCACTTACAAAATACGGCTTAAGGAGTTTTCTTTTACACTTCATATCAGCTGTCTCTCCAATATTCACATGACGTAACTAAGGAGAACATGTTCATAACTGACCGATTACACTTTAACTCTATCGTGTTTTATTTTGGGAAATTGGAAATTGTTAAATCACTAAAGTTTGGTATATTCAGCGTCATCTTCAGGGACCTTACAGGTCAAAAATAGTCGTATGTAAATATATTTTAGGTCATTGCGAAGTAATTGTTACCGGATTTTGCGACTTAAAAGGTTTACCCCTTCCTTCATTCTTCAAGAATCTACTCGTAATAGAAACATCGCCAACGAAGGGATCAGCTTACAAAAAGTGTGATTAAATCTTCTCATAGCTGCTGTAGGCATTTTTTTAATTGGATAATCATTCCATCAGGCAAAGTTTTACAAACCAATGAGATTTGTTTTTGTTGGTTTCCTCTAGAAGCTGATAATAGGAATGACAGAACGAAGTAGAATCTCAAAGCTACAAGAAATTATAGAATAAGGATTAAAAAGATAAGATATAAGAATAAGAAATTATAGAATAAGGGTTAAAAAGATATAAGATTTGTTGGTCCTTTATTTACAAGTTTATATACAAGTGATATTTTCTAAATATACTCTTCTAACTTCACTGAAACAAATAATTAGGGCATCTATAGCAAGGAGTTATGAAAAATAATACTTTCACATACTTCCGTAGGTTTTATACAGTTTCACAAAAACTAGAGGAAATATAAAAATCATGGCTTTTTCAAAACTCCTTGTGATGGATTTTCGCACATTTAAGCCTTCTTTGGATAATTTTCTTTTATTTCCAATTTACTGTCTGCGACGAGAAGGTAAGACAAATTATGATCTTGCCTATCGAGGACTGCCATAATTTGCAATTTTGATCGATATTCGATAAATTGCGTCCCCCAGAGTGATGTATTTCGTATATCCTTCCTTAATAACAGTAAATTAACTCCGTCATTGAAGACTGAAGGTGAAGTTTATCGAAGAGTTTAATCTCCATTAAGTTCATTAGGACTCAATATAAAGTTTACTCCCAGTAAAACGCACATCCTGCTGAGATGGGTTCCTATAACGTAGCTTCCCACCAACCACTTACTTACTATCTAATTAATTAATTAAATGCCTCTATGCCATCCGTTTCCAAAATTCACGTTCAAGCCGACCTACTTTGCATGTAGTATAGGAAAAATTGACGATAACTTGGTTCGAGGTGAATTAGTAGATCAATATCGTAACTCATCAGATAATAGAACAAAAGCACCAACTGTACTATCGCTAACTAACTACTAACGCTACTAACGAATGAAAATAATATGGAATAACTACAGAAGGAAATTGAAAGGTATCAATTTTTAAAGACTCTTTTGAACTGCAACCTAAGAAAGTGCAACCTAATGTGCAATTTCACTTATGCTCCTTTCATCATTTACTATGCCAGATTGCATGATATCTTAATATTACCACAAGTGGGCCATGAAAAGAATCGAATATTTACAACATAGGATAATAAAGAAAATCAATGATATTTTTCAATACAACCGATTCTCACGATTTTTCCAACTTCCACTTTTTGATAAAAAAGCATTCAACTTTAGAAGATTACTTGGCATGTAACAAAACGTTCACGGAGTACGTCTTCCCGCTTGTGTTTACGGTATGCTTTGCTTCCATCTCTTCCTTCCACAGACCCTATTCTCTTTTTTGTCTCTTTCTTTAACCCAAAGACCTTTACCTTCCAAGGCACCAACAGCTCGTTAACATAGCTGTTCTTATGCTCCCTCTCACTCTTCCCTATCATTCCCCGCAGATTTCTCGAGTTCGGGAAACCATCCGTCTTCATCCCTTTTGACCATCTCATTACGTTATGTCTAACTTCCATCCCTTTCTCTTCCATCCCTTTCACCTACAAATTGATTCCTTCCTCGCTTCTGCCCACCACCATCCATCTTATACCCATTATTTGTTTCATTAGGTATCATATTGTTCCCCTTCTTTTTAATAAACGGTTTTCCAATTTCATTTGTTATGCCAATTTTACGTGTAATGTTACGTGTAGTTTCAAATTTATAAATAAGAAATCTACAAGTTAAAAGTTGTGTTGTAATGCAATTTATGTTTATACTTGAGGCAACGAACGAGATACCAAATTGAAGCAGATTCTTCCCTCGTTCTGATAGCGATACAAGTGTTTATGTATGAATCAACTATTCTATTTCAGTGACGTCACAACGTCGTTGCCTGATTTTTATCGACCATACTTCCGTTTTGAATATGTGCGACAAGGAAATTAAATCTTTCATGACTTTATGCTATTTGATTTAAAGTGCTCATTCAGTGACATCAACTGTTCATATACTGTCTCGTATAATTCTGAAAATAAAAATGAGTTGATGCGATGTATGAACAATGATACTGCCTTTGGTTGCGGAATCGTCAAATTACTAAAAGAGATACCATTGGGTGCACCCGTATTCGTAAAAAATACTAATAATACGTGACCTTGCTATTTCTTTAAGTAAAACAGCATAGTGACATGGTAATGTCAACTCTGATAATCATCAGAATTGCGTATTGATCACACTATTATAATATATTTGAATGAGCTCAGAGTCCAGCACAATCAAAGAAAATTTAAATTATAGATTTAAAGAATGTTCGATGATAAAAGAAGCAATATACGTAGAGGTTTATTTTCAAAGAAATGTACATAAATATAAAACGGATAACAGCAACCACCACGTGCCACAGTCGACCTTAAATGGAGGAAAAAATAAATATTATGAAGAATTACTTTTTCCTTCACATTTTCTACCTCTTCCAGTCGAAATTACGAGAGTAATTTTATGGTCTCCATTTAGCATGCAGTCCGCGCTCCTTGAAATAGGCCAAGGTCAGGTTGGAACGAAATGATATTGACAGTAGGAACACAGGGTGGAGATTTGAGAATTGAAGAGGCGGAGATATGGGCATAAAGAATACGTTACGAACAAAGAAAAAATGCACGAAGTATAAAACCCCCCGATAAACTAACTGATGTGTTTGTATTCTAATGCAGCGGTTCCTAAGCTTTAATAACCCTTTTCTCTAATATTTTTCTTTCACGAACTCCCCAAATATTGTACTTTCTCGTGCACATACGAGTAAATACAATTGATCACGAAAAGTTTAGCATTAAAATGCTTTCTTGGATTTAGTTTATAGGAAATATAACAAAATTAGCGAAAATGCCGAGGTGAAACACTACATTACGAGGGTAAGGTGAACATTTCTGGGCCTGACACAGAGGTTTACATTAACTGGAGCAGAAGAAACATTTCTACAAGATGCAATGAACTTCATATAGCATCCCTAAATAACTTCCCTCAAAGATGTGCTGAGCATTTGCTTGTTAAATAGTAGAAGTGGTATTATTTAAATTGCTTCGACAGCTGAAGTCATGTCGCACAAATGGGTTTGTTAGAAGAAACCACCAGTCGGATTTACTGCCCCTAATGCTCCATTTAAGTCCAAAAATACACAAGTTTGATATGATAGAAAAATTCTATTTACTCCAGAATCTCCACCATTCCCTTTCACCTACCCACGAATTCTTTTTTTCTGAGAATCCACCAAAATTGCTACCCTACCTTTTCCCTTTATTGCATTCATGAGGATTTAATTTGGCGGAATAGAGACTGGATAGTTCCATCTTCCATTTAATATTCATTCCACCGATTTCATATTTTGAAATACTTATAAATATTTATAACAATAGATTACTATCTTCTCCCCTTTTGCTGAGTGATCAAGAACGAATGCACATTTCTTACCTTACTTTGTGACCTTTGCTTTCTTCTTCCCCGCATGTGTTAAGTATATTATAAGCTGGTAACTTGAAGTTTCTGTACTTGATGATGGTGTGGCCCAATGCTGAAACGATGGTTTTTCGAATAAAGGTTGTACATCCTTATTTCTTTTTGAAATATCTCACGGATAGAATACGTACTGAAGGCAATGGATTGAAAAATGGGATTAATGAGGTGATCTATGAAAGCACAAATTGACGCACGGGGATCTAATGGACTGATTCTGGGAACTTGAAGGGTGCAGGGCGGGGGACTTGGGCGAGGAACCCAATAAGGTGTGTATCGGCTAGGGAAATTGTGTGTAGGCGTCCGAAATTCATGGAAATGAAGAAATAGTGAATATTGAAGGCAATGAGTAGCACAGGGAGTCGAAATAACTCAATTTCCTACACGGGGACGCGTGACAAATGAAGGCCAGTTAGTGCCTACACAATGACACTGCTTTCCATCATTTATTTTCGGTGCTGAATTTTCTCTCCCTTTTTTCGGATAACAGACAATTTTGTGACAGGTGCGAAGGACCTTGTGTGAAGTGCGGAGGACCTTTTATTATAGGGAAGAGCTCCATCATGCGCGCTGAATAATGGATAGGACCTCGAAAATTAAAACTTGACAATGGGTACTGTATACGCCCGTCATAGGGGAAAAAATGGATGGAAATATTTTTCAATTATTTTTTAATTTGCACTCATCACCTTCGATGCATGATTGATAATGTAAGGTGATTATTAGGCTGAAAAATCAATATCTCGCCCGGATTTAGATATTTGAAGTAAAAATCTACAAATCCATAAAACAACTTGAGTGCATCATGAAAATGTGGAAAAGACAACCGTGAATGAAGTAACTGTCCCAAATAAAATAATTGTGCCAAAGAGTCAGTTGAACGCCTAATATCCGGCTATCTAATATCGGTGAAATTTCCCTTGAAATGGTCGCATTCTCCTAATTTTATTTCATTTTCTATAGGATTAATGCGAATCGGGTTCAAAAAATATTTAAACGATACAAAATAAGCTTATAATTATATGCTACCTGTAATGATAAGAGGAAATAATTCAAGTATAATGCCATCCTGAAAATTTAAATCTGGCTGAACTCTTCAAATTTCAAGTAGGTGAGTGATAAAACCACCATCTATAGCATATTTGAATCGTAGACTGAACGTTTAATTATTATTACTGAACGAGAAAGTGCAGCGCAAGGCGATACGGTTTGTAAAGAACTGTTACGATGTAAAAGCAAATGCTCTGAGACGCAGGTTAGGAATTCTCGGAAGAAAGGAGATTCGAAGCTCAGCTGCGATTGCTTGAGAAAAATGCATCTGCGGAAGACGCAATCTGTATTATGCGATCCCCCTGCTACTTCGACCGATCCGACAACGAGTGTAAAATAAGATAAATAGATGCGAGGACCAGTCGTTTTAGGGACTCATTCTTTCCGTGATAAAAATAAATTAAAGAAGTAGCACGAACGCTTGGTGTTTTACTTCCTGCCTCACGCCAAAAGGCGGCTTGCAGGGTATCTAAGTGGAAGTTGTTGTAATGTAAAGGCAGCAATTTAGAATCTTCTCCTGGTGGCAACCATATGCACTATCGTGAGGAGGGCTATTAATAGGTTGGATAACCATTTAAGGATCTAATTATCATCCAAGAAAGCATTTGACTGATGGATGCGCTCCTGCAAGTGCTAACTTAATTTCCAGTTATAACTTCACTTGCTAAAAAGGATCGTTTCCTTTGGAGTGGATTTGCATTGGAGAAGTAGGATGATTTCTAAAATACGAGCCAGACCAAAGCAAAAGCAACTCAAGCATACAATTTAATTTCTTCATCTCGAGGCGCCTTGCGTGAGGAAGGGGATGGAAGGCAAATTACCGGGATACCGTGACAGTGTGCGTGAAGTGGTAAAGAGCGGGGAGTGGAGAGTGGAGATAAGGAGCGGGAAGGAAGGCGATCGCCTCGGGCGTTTTGCGGAGAACTCCATCCGAATTCTAAGGGGGAAATATGGCAAAAACAAATCTACTCGTAGTGAGTGGGACGACGCTTTAGAAAGAGCATCAGTTCACCGTTCGACGCGCCGCAAGGGTAATGGATTCCCTCCGGCATAGTTCCGCTTCCAACCGAGAGATGTTGCCACGAGCGTCGGCGAAATGTATTTTGAGTACGACAAAGGTCGGAGAGCTGGTATGAAAGAGCGTTTAATGAAATGAGGGGTAAAACAAAGCCGATTCAAAGAGTTCGTATGCGGATGAATAACATTTAGTAAAAGGCTAAGAAAGAGAAAGGTATTGTGTAAACGGTTCTTGGGAAACACTCCCCAGCAAAAGAATTTTCGTCGTTGAACAATGGGGCAATGATTTTGGGATTTTAAAGGACGCTACATACTGAAAATGGGTCGATTTAGATAAAATGCAAAATCCCAATAAATTTAATGAATAAAATGAATACAAGTAAAACCGATACGTGTTTCTGAGCTTTGGCTCATCTTCCGGTAAAGGAGAAACCGTTCTTCGAACTTATATGTATTGGTGAAAGGGGAGTGAAAACGTGAACGTGTTCAAAGGGGAACTTGATGCAGATCAATCTAACGTAAACATTGTGGAATCTTTAAATTTATAAAATATACAAAATTTATATTCCAGTAAAATTTTAGGGTAAGAATGCAATAAATGCAAAACTTGTTAAAGTAGGTATCTTAGTCCTGAGGGATTTTGGGATACTTAAGCTGTATTCTTACAGTTTGAATTTTATATAAAGGTTCCCAAGGAAAAACGGACATGAAAAAAGATTGTAGACGTACATCAAAAAAGTCTGACGGAACGGGGACACGAACTCGGGTCTCCCAATTGCCGGTTGGTTGCTCTATCCATTGAGCTATTCCATCAGAACATACTTGCTCTGGTGATGATATGACTGACGTTATTGTGACAACATATATTGTTACCACCTGGAGAAGGTTCTAAATTGCTGCCTTCACATTACATCAACATCTACATAGATACCCTGCAAGCCGCCTTTCGGCGTGTGGCAGGGGGTGAAACATCAAGCCTTCGTGTTATCACTTTAATTTATTTTTATCACGGAAAGAACGAGTCCCTAAAACGACTTGACCTCGCATCTATTTCTCTCATTATACACTCGTTGTCGGATTGGTCGAAGTAGCAGGGGGATCGCATAATACCAATTACGTCTTCCGCAAATGTTTTTTTTTTTAGTTTACCAAGCAATCGCAGCCTAGCTTCTAATCTCCTTTCATTTAAGGATTCCGAACCAACGTCCTAATCCAAAATATAAAATAAGATTGGAGGACTGAGGAAACACACCTGATGGGGGGAAGGTCACCATGTAGTAATTATAGATTACTGTATTGTGTCATATTAACGATATGATTTGAGAATGTGCAATTAAAGTGCCGTAGAATACGTCAATTAAACTGCAATGACGATCATTATTAGTTTAGCTAATCATAATAGCGTTAATTGAAGAAACCTTACATGTCTGAGGGGACATGAAAATTTTCAAAGAAAAACCCTCGAAATTCACGATGTTTCGGAATTTCCTCTTCTGTTTATATCCCGAAAATTACATCAAACATTGCAGTCTTATAAAAAGATGAACTAAAGTATTCACTCTCCAAAATTCTTTTCTGAAATAGAAGCTGCAACGACGACTTTACGATGAAGTTGTACTTCATAGTAAATGGGATGCGAGCGGACAGCTCTTGCTGCCATGGATTCATCAGATTGCAGATGACGTTTGTCTGATTACCTTGCTCAAGGATAGTCTTAGTGCAAAGCCTGGCAGAAACAGTACAGTGCTTCATAAAAAAATAAGCAGGAAAGGTTTCATCTTTCTCTAGACCTGGTTTCCTGATAACTAGGTATAAATATTGAGGTTGCTTTTCTCAAAATAAAGAATAAAGTATTTAAAGAGAGGTGGTTGAATAACTTTTTATATATTTTTCTTCCGGTAAAATTTATTTAATGTTATAGTTTAGTTGTATATCTTGATGAAATAAATATTTATCATTTGTCCTTTCGTACGGAAAATGTAATCTTAATAGTGAGAAATGTATCTTTTGTATACATCTGTTGGCTTGTTCATGGCTGTGATGAAGTGAAAGCTACTGAGGTATGAGTCATGCTGAATAATGGTATTAATTAAGGGGTCTCCTTATACAATGTTACGGAAAGTGTTACTCGTAGAATCATTGTGCTACACTAACGTGGGCTTGTTCTGCTTATAGAATTCTGGTTCAGTGAGGAAAGCAGGAGTAAACTACCTCACTCCTCATCTTGCCCAGTAAGCCTCATTTCCCACTCCTTGCAGTTGTGACTGATGGTAGAGGGGATAAGGACCCAACCGACCTTCGGGCTGAATATTTTATAGACATACTTTAATTGTCCTCAATTTATTGTAGGAAAACGTGTAAAAATTATGAAAAACGAATTGTGAAGGAATCCTTCTCTCCCGCATTCATTTTCCGCCACCTAGGGATCTGTTTTATATTCCCACTTCAACATATCTTCACCCTTCGAATAGATTGTTATCATCCTTGCATCCACAAACATACAGGCATGTAAGAGAGTTTCTAAATCAGTCCGATTTTCCAAAGGAGATCTATATGTTGGATAGTCACGATTAAGATGATGAAGAACAATTATGGTGAGAAAAGGGATGATTTGATTGATGGGAGGCGAACGAAAGTTTAACACAAACGAAAGCTGTGAGATTGTGCAAATCTCACGATGGACAATGTTAAACGATATTGAGCAATCAATTTCTCCGAATTCTTCGAATATTGTTAAATTGAAATCAATCCTGATTGGTATTTCAAAAAGTTAGGGCATGAATAGGTTGCGTTTTCAGTTATAACATACTCACATTTGAATTTGAGTTCTATCATGCTTGACCGGATCATCTAAAAACCCGATACTTAACGCCGAGCTCCATTTGTTATCTTAAAGACCTTCGGATTTTAAGGAAGGATGAACGCTTCGAAAATTATAGTATCGTTTTACTCATTTTGTGACTAAAAGTTGAAAATTACAACATTTCTATGAATGTTACTTCATAGTTATAATAGGCAAAAAATCCCTTCGTAAATTTGCTCATGACATAATTTATTTGAAAGATACCCACTATCAATCAAGCCATTTACTTGTTACAAATATATATTGAATTATTGTAATCATACAAATGACACCATCACTCTTAGGACTAGATGTATACGATAGCAGATATATTTTAAAAATAAATTAAGTTCCGTCGTGTTTGTAGGTGTTTACCTGTATTAGAACATTGTAATCATACAAATGACACCATCACTCTTAGGACTAGATGTATACGATAGCAGATATATTTTTAAAATAAATTAAGTTCCGTCGTGTTTGTAGGTGTTTACCTGTATTAGAACACAATGCATCTGCTTAAAGTTTGTTTCTGATACTGACGTAAGAACTATAAATGTGCTTAAATATCAGACTATCAACCATATTAAAACCATTACGTACATATTTCTGAATATGAACTAAACAGAATCTGTAGAATATTCTTCTTATTAGTTCTTTGCAAGAAGATTTAATTGACAAAAATAAGGTCGAAAAAACGTCAGAGTTCAGAGCAATTATTGAGTATACAGTCAGACAATTTTATTTGCACCATATTCTACAACGTAGGACATATTAAGAAATAGCTAAACTGATTTCAATGAAATGTATCTATACCTGAAAAATCTCTAAAGACATTTTAGACTGACAGCGGAATTTAAATTAAATTATAAATATTAAAAAGGTCATAAATATAAAGCAAAGCCTTTTATTACCAAGGCATTTCAATGGATTACTTGTTAAAGTAGGTATCTTAGTCCTGAGGGATTTTGGGATACTTAAGCTGTATTCTTACAGTTTGAATTTTATATAAAGGTTCCCAAGGAAAAACGGACATGAAAAAAGATTGTAGACGTACATCAAAAAAGTCTGACGGAACGGGGACACGAACTCGGGTCTCCCAATTGCCGGTTGGTTGCTCTATCCATTGAGCTATTCCATCAGAACATACTTGCTCTGGTGATGATATGACTGACGTTATTGTGACAACGTATATTGTTACCACCTGGAGAAGGTTCTAAATTGCTGCCTTCACATTACATCAACATCTACATAGATACCCTGCAAGCCGCCTTTCGGCGTGTGGCAGGGGGTGAAACATCAAGCCTTCGTGTTATCACTTTAATTTATTTTTATCACGGAAAGAACGAGTCCCTAAAACNTACCTGAAAAATCTCTAAAGACATTTTAGACTGACAGCGGAATTTAAATTAAATTATAAATATTAAAAAGGTCATAAATATAAAGCAAAGCCTTTTATTACCAAGGCATTTCAATGGATTAGCTTCAGTTCGAATATATCAACGGATTCATCTCTGCTTGTACCTACAAGAGTTTCCAAACCTTAACTACTAACTGCTTTCACTTATTTGAGGGAGATTGACGACAGAGGAATCAAAACATGATTGGACCATTTACACAGGGATCCCTCGCACTTCCACGCTAACACGCTAATGATCACTCAGCCTTTCACATTTAAATGCTCGTGATGTGGAAACGCTGATTAGGCTGAGGAACGATTGATTCATGGATGGAGATATGCCACCAAAACAACGCTTCCTGTCGTCGAAGAAGCGGTTGTTGAGCGTTTGAAAAGTTTTCCGATCCAATTCGCAGGCAATGAGTCATTGCGTAAGTGTCAGGGGAAGCGTCAAATGGGTATAATGGAATTATCCAATGGACGGTATAATGGAATGGCAGGAGTGCGCTGGGAGAAGAAGTCACACAATACAAGAGGCTAGTGACAACGCTTAGATGAAGCAATGAAGCCGGAGGGAAGTCCACTATAGATCATAGAATGATGTTTATAATGGAATGAAAAGCTGAGACAGGGTAGAATAAAGAAGAAATGCACGATAAAAATGCCAAGGATGCCTCACTTCGTCACTAAAACACTAGAAAAAGACGAAGGTTATCGGTGTTTGAACTGGCTCATTTTCGCAATGCTTGGGATATCTCATAGTTAAACAGTTGTATTTAAGTACTTACCAACACCATTAAATTATCAACCATTTTTATACCAGAAAAAACAAAAGCCCTTACGTATCACAAAACTTTTGAAATGTAAGATGAAATCGCGTAAAACGGCGTTAGTGGGGATTAAAGTAAAATTTGTGGACTTTTGTTTCATAATTTTTAGTAAATTATGGAGATTTCTCACCAAATATCGTTCGATATGTGTTGTCATGAAGTATTTTCACGATTCATCGGCCTTGTAAATTTCCCTTTAATTCTCTCTTTGCATATTATTCGAAAATGTATTGAATATTTGAATAAATGGAGATAAGCTTTAATTAATTCTATAATTTATTTCCATATCCATGTTCATTCAATACGTTGAAAAATCGTAAATGGAAATGCGATAGAATTTTTATTGCTCAAAAATTTCATCACGCGAATTGAATGGAATTTAACGATACCATTTCAATCGTGGTCCGTGATTAAAACCAGTGATCGCATTGCAATTGTTTAATGTATTCAAATCATGAATATACACTGAATAATTATCCGTAATAATTAATTTATAAAATGGGAAACTATCCGAATTGACGAAGAATACATCCTGCGTCTAATATCATTGTTCCCCGAAATCAGTGATCGTAAAATCAGCTGCCTATATACTATATTGACCGGCATTTCGGACTAGAAATAATGAGCTAAATTACTGATTAATGAACTAATTCTAAATTTGTCCGTTCGTAGAAACTAGGCAGTTGTATAAACAAAAATTAAGCAGAAACCTTTGCAATAGAAAGTATTTAGACTCTAACATAAATTATAAGAATGAGCGTCATGGTAGTTCAGAGCGAGGATTAACGCCAGATGGAGGTTTAGCTTTCCCATTCTTTAGAGTAGTCTCCTTTCTCAAAACTTCCACGAAAGATAATTTTTAAGAGATACTGAATCCCAACTAAACACACACGTAACGTTTCTGTCGGTTTCGACACGGCAAACCTTAAAATAAGAAATCCGCTCCTTCGTCGTGTAGCCACCGTAGAACACGTCTGGATCTGGTAATTTTCGGAAAATCGGTGTCATTTCAGATGTTCCCACAACTTGTTGAGCATGTGATAATCCCAAGGTGTTTCCCCAATTGCTCAATAATTTCATAGCCAGACTTGGGGTGCTGCCGGACATCGCATGACACAAAGTCTCAGTTGAGAGTTCCTCGTGAGGTGTTTCATTTTCATGTTAAAAGATAATACCTTTACATAAGAGAACACATACCTTTCTCGACTAAAAACTTCGAATTAATTTAAATGTAGAGAGTGAACCTTTAAGAGTATTCAGCATTTTTTATGTGTTCTGAAAAAGAGCTGATCTGTAGAAATTTTTCTTGAGCAATGCAAAGCGCTTGAGTAATAGCTGGTTACACTCATCGTCAGCTTGTGGCGTCGCATATTTGGTAGTCTTTTCAGCTTCTCCTTAAGCTTTCAAACCCTATCCAGTAAATACTTACTTTCGATCTCAGGAACGTTTCATGAATTTCCAAAGGCCGCATGAGAGAATTTCCAAAGGCCGTATCATATATAAAATTTAATGATGGACTTGATGCTTACCTGGTCATGCGAAGCTCAACTCGTGCTGTTCGTCCACGATATTTTAAAATCTGCCGAGAGTAGTAAGCAAGTGGATGCTGTTTTCCTCGATTTTAAGAGTACATTCGATAGACTTCCTAACAACAGATTAATTTACAAATTAAATTTGGCTGAAATTAATAAGGAAGTAATTGACTGGGTCAAAGATTTTCTCTGCGATAGAGAACAACAAGTGGTACTCGATGGCGTTACTTCAAACAGAGTCAAAGTTACCTCAGGCGTACCCTAGGGCTGCGTGATTGGGCCCCTTCTTTTCTTGATATAAATACACTACTTGAGCCACGGAATCGATAGTAAATTGAGGGTATTCGCGGATAACAAAGTTATATATAG
The DNA here is from genome assembly GCA_000376725.2 of Ladona fulva. Classification (NCBI taxonomy): domain Eukaryota; kingdom Metazoa; phylum Arthropoda; class Insecta; order Odonata; family Libellulidae; genus Ladona; species Ladona fulva. The sequence continues at coordinate 594,087 of KZ308571.1, read as the reverse complement.
AAAAATATCAAGCGAGGAAGACCGGGAATCCATAGCAAACGACTTAGTTCGTACTCGACGGTGGTGCGAAAAATGGCAACTCGACCTAAACACAACCAAATGCTCCGTAGTATTTTTTTCGAAAGAAAACAGTTGCGGCAGAATAAATCGTACAGTATTAGCGGATCGGTAGTTATAGTAGTGGACTCGGTAAAATATCTCGGAATCACTCTTACGGATAACATGAACTGGAGCACGCAAATCCGTAACATTTTTGCTAAAGCTACTAGAAAACTCGGTTTCATCAGGCGATTTGTCGGTAAATGTGACGAAAAAGTTAGAGAAGGATGTTATTTTACGTTGGTTAGGACTCATCTTGAATATGCATCAAGTATATGGGATCCGGCAGACGAAACATGCATCCGTGAACTAGAGAGAGTACAACGGAAAGCGATACGTTTTGTCAAGAAGTGCTTCGATAAAAAAAGCAAGCGTTACCAAAATGCTGTCAGATGCAGGTTGGGAAACCTTAAAAGATAGGAGACTAGAAGCTAGATTGCGATTGCTCGATAAATTTAGGGAAAGTACATTTGCGGAAGATATAGTATATATTATGAGACCCCCTGCTACCTTGGACGATCCGACATTGAGCGCAAAATAAGAGAAATAGATGCTAGGACGAGTCGTTTTTAGAATTGATTCTTTCCACGAACTATACGTGATAATAATAGGTTAAAAAAATAGTCCGAACGCCCGGTGTTTTCACCCCCTGCCACACGCCATAAGGCGGCTTGCAGGGTATTTATGTAGATGTAGATGTACCCATTACTGTGTAATGTAATTCTCTCTGTTTAACTTCTGTGTTTGTCACATGAATTATTTGTGTCAACGAAACATCTTAAAACATGTTTTTGAAATTAAGGTATCTGAAATCTTTTTTTATTCCATTGAAAAACGTTCACCGGAGTCCTTTTCAACGACTGATCTTTTATGCGTAGAGACACGCGCTTCATCGATGGGAAATGCGATGTCTATTTTTCGCAAGGATCACGGATATCTTCATTGCGATCAGTTCTATTCTTACTTTTACCCTATTCATTGCGGTGAAAAAGCCTTTGCAATAAGTGAAATTGGCTGAAGAGTTGCAGGGTGAAGAAGAAGCATCACTATTGATTCCGGAGATAATTCGTGGAGAAAAAGAATATTTAATTTGTGATGCGGTACAGCGACCGACGAATAGGCTTTTATTCAAAATACTCATTCATATTGTCCTCAAAGGTGAGAACGTAGCGGAAAGTGTCGTAGGTCAAATGTGAATGCTCTATGCTACTACGAGTGGCAAGATGAATGTTGAAATATAAGGAAGCATGTTAGGGAAAGCTAGGAAAAGAGGAGAACGGGAGGGGTGACCCGCAAAGGATACTCGTGGAAAGTTTACGGTCACCACAGAGAAAAAAGCTGGATGGAAACGAAAGTACCTGTGTGCTAAAGAAAAGACCTGGGGGAGGTGGTGTCCCCCTATCAACGGAAGGTGCTGATTTGAAAGCAGGCCTCGAAAGGAAAGAAACCGAGAGATGAGGGAGAGACCGTTAACGGCATGGAAGTAAAGAGTGGTGTCACCGAAGCAGAGAGTAAACGGTTTTCGAACGGGTAAATGGCGGAAAAGGAGAAAAGGGGCTCAGTAAAGGGAGAGGAGGAAATTTACGAGTGGTTGTAGAGGAGGAATAAGGAAGAGAAATGGGGAAACGGAGCGCTGGAGGGGATTGATGATAAAGAGGGCTCGGCACGTGGAACGAAAGCGGATGAAGAGGAAAAAGAAGGGGGTTAAGGAGTGAAAACAAGAAGCCAAGGGAGAACAAGTCGAGAAATGCTCGCATATCATGGACTCATTGCTGAGCATTGAATCGGATCCGATAAAAAGGTAATTTTAGCCGGAATGAAAACCGAGGCGAAAAATTAAAATCCTTGAACCTAAACCGAAACTAAGAGTCGTTATTTTTTCGTTCAAACTACCGGATCGTATCCTCGCCAAATTTTAGAATAGTCATATTTAATAATCATAAGGGAGGGGGAATTGCAACTCACTCATTAACATTTACATTTTAATGTGATGTTGTCATGTTATGAGTTTATTCTTGGTTATTTCATTTATATCAATACCTTAATTCTACAATTTCGTTGAAATGAAACTTACTTAAGTGTAATGCATAGTATATACCTTTCTATGGGATTTTTGTGGGACTATGGGATACTATTTTATAGGATCCAGAAAAAAAAAACGTTTGGAACCGGTTCAACGGTTGCAACCGGAAATTTTTGCAACCGAAAACCTTGAAACCAGTTGCAAGCGAAAACCAGGACAGAACCAACATGGGGTGTTTTCAATGAGAAGTCGGTGGGAAACCCAAAAAATAATTGTGGCTTGAAACCCAGCGTCATGGTGCACCTTTCTGCGAAGCTTCAGACAAAGTTCACAAAGGCATGTTATCGCAGCTCATTACGTTTGTGTTGATGTTGTTCATTTTTCTAACTTGCAATACAATGTTTAGCTAAAAAAAAATGCTACTAAGTTCTACGTACACAACTACAGAGCATTATTATTTAGAAACTACCTCCATTACCTACAACAGTTTGCAAACTTACAAAAGCTAATTTGCAATTTAAAAAGCTATATTTTACAAAATAATTTTAAACCACTGCAAACACCATGTTCATTTGACAATTAACATAAACAGTTCATCAGAATTCTTACATATGCAAATATGGAATATAGGTCTATAATGTAAAAAAATGATCGCTCGCTAAATTCATTGACTTAAAAAGGTATTAAGTAATTGTAATTGATACATGAACTAATATTTATCTTGAAATAGCATTACACTTGTAATATACTAATCACGTGTTTTTTAAGGGTTATTGGTCCATAAGCAAATCTGGCCGCAACTAATAAACTGTGTGAAAAGAGTATAGGGCTTTTCTCTCTGCTGTGATAACTTTTCATGAAGTAAGGCCCAAATATATTGATTTCACAAGGTCTTCACGGTTAAGTCAGCGGCCTTTATGTGCCTGCAATCCATCTTGTCCAAACATGATTACTTCAAATTTATTTTTATCATATGTGCAACAACATTAATTTATGGCCGATTCCGTGATGACTTTACTTTTGAAGAATGTATGATAGATCCCAGAAAGGCACACAATTCTTGGAGCTACATTGTGTGTGATCCAATTTAAAATGACAAGAGAAAATCAACTTAACTGCAACGTTATCTACGGCATACACTGAAATAGAGTGGAAGATCGCGTTCACAGTGTGTAAGGGTTTCGGTTATAATCGCTGTATATATCTCGGTCTGGGATAATTGGTTAGTTGATGGCATAGACAAGAATATATTCGAGGACGATCAAAGATATACAGAGAGCGAATAGAGGGCAGCCTACGTTTAGCTGTTTTGTGCACTGGGCGTGAGTTTAGCCATTTCCAAACTAAGATGAAATTTAATAGTGAAAAATATGGAATATTTCGCGGGATGCATGGCAATGGCAGTGTTGGTTAATACTTGGTTGCCAAACTTTGATTTTCAAATGCTTTTTTCCAAAAAGAAGGCCTATTTTACACGGTTGGACACGTGTATACTATTTTAGAGTAAGGAACGTATGTAGGAAAGTAGAGGAAGAAACACCCTGACAGTCTCCGTGGAATCCGTGACCCGCAAACTTGGTGTGTCCCATGTCATATTTATTTATTTATATGGCTGTACTAATATGAAAGTCACTGAGGTAAGAGTGATGCTAAAAAAAAACTTTGATTAGGATCTCATCTTTTGGAATGCTACGAAACTTTTTTCTCATAGAATCGCTATATTTCACTAACGTGGACTTGTTTCGCTTATAGTATTCGGTCTCAGTGAGGAAAGCAAGGGTAAACTACCTCACTCGTCCATAAAGAATAAGGAAAAAGAACACTTCTACCGTTACCACAACATTTAATCACACGGTCATGGTTTCGACCCTTTAGGTTATTATCAGGTGAAACAATTCTCTAGTAAGGTATACATATTAAAAGGGAGGAGGGAGGGAAATGAGTGAGAGAGGGAAGGTGTTTATGGGAAGGTTGGTTAGGGGAGGGAGTAGAAATATAATATTCATTTCTGTGGAGAGAATTGGGGAAGTAGAGGAGAACAAGGTTGTCGTTAATTGTGAGGGTATTAGGACAGGAGAAGGATTTCAAAATGTATAGCTGTTCTGAAGAACTCAACGGAAACCCTTTCTTTTTAAAATATAGTTATTTCATAGATCAACTGCATGTATGGCCGCTCTCGAGGAGGTGGTTTGCCATTTGGCACATTTCCTTCTGGTTGGTTTCGGTACATTCCCATTGGGTGGTTCGCCAATTGGAAAATCGGCGACCTGCTAACGAATGGAAAAGACAAGGTGGACCCTTCCGAGAGGAGCAGCGTCCACTAATTAACATGCGACGACTGCCCAGGGGTTTACACGGGCTGAACCGGAAGGTGTTTACATCTTCAGAACCATTGGGAGGAAAGAACAGCAGGTGGCTTTACGGAACAACCGCCCAGAACCTGTAGAAACGTTTTTTTTCCATTCTTTATAATGGAGAACTACCACAAAGTCGAGGCCGAGTTAATAAATTCTATTACCTCCCTCTTCATTTACCTACTCCCCTCTTCAAAGTTTTTTGTAGCTAATGGTGAAGGAGATGAGGTTCACACCAGTCTTCGGGATGAACAGACACTATTAGAATCGAGACTACAGATGTTTGCGGAGACGGAAATTCAATGGAGACGAAAGTCAAGAATAGGAAAATAGAGGTTCGGAAAGTTTTAGTCTTATTACAATGGAAGAGTATGGGATTAAGGGTGTTTAGATTACGATGATAAGAGTTGTGCAGGCGCTCTGAGTTCGAATTTTTAGATCCGACAAAGCCAAAACTCGCAAAATTGCCGATTTAGATAAATTGTAAGAAAAACAGCGAAATAGCATGATCTAACGGTTCCATTTGTCTTCCGTACCCTGATTGATATCCTATTTTGCTACCTCAAACCTCTTCCCAATTCTTCTACTCAAATCTTTTCTCCTGTATTGCAGGTTCTGAATCACTATGGAGTTAAGAAGACGAATAAAAGTAAAATAGAATACTTACCATTGCATGGCAGAAGCTAAGCAACTCTCCAGGGTACAGCAGCAACGAAGCGCCTCTCCGGAATCTACAGATCCTTGGATATCTACAGGGTGTCTCGTAGATCCTAAGATCCACTTCTGCCATTACTAGTAGTCCACCTATTGTCTACAACTTGAAGTCATTGAGGACGCTCTGACGGCTCTTTCCTCATCTCTAAGATGTAGTCCGTGAGAACGCTCTGACGGCACTTTTCTCGTCTCATACGTCAATGGAAGTGGGGCCACCCTGGGCTGTATCCCACTTCCACAGTCAGTCTGTCGGTGAGGACGCTCTGATGGCTCTTTCCTCGTCCCTGAAGATGTAGTCGGTGAGAACGCTGAGACCGCACTTTTCTCGTCCCTAAATACCAGTCCGTGAGGGCGCTCTGATGGCACTTCCCTCGTCCCGTACGTCAATGGAAGTGGGGCCACCCTGGGCCGTTTCCCACTTCCATAGTCAGTCAGTCTGTGAGGACGCTCGGATGGCTCTTTCCTCGTCATTAACAAGTTGTAGACGATCGTGGACTTTGGATGATATGAGCACTGAAAGAAAATTGAATCATCACTTATAGTTTATGTATAATATGTATAATAAAAATGTATACCACAGAATTCATGCCCCTCTAATGCAGTCATCAAGAGAATAATTTGAAGTTGATGGAATAAGTTTTTCGAACAATTAAGTTCACCAAATTGATTAAATTAAGGCATAAAATAATTTGTTATTGGGTTCTTAAACTACTTAGGAAATGAAATGGATCGATAAAATCACTGAAGACTTGAATATTTTGCTAAGGCTCTACTTATTTATTATTTAGGAAACTAAAAGAATATCTTGAGATAATTATTCATAAGGCTTTACAGATGTTAAAATCCTACGGAAATACTTAGAAGGAAAGAGCATACATTTAGGGTAAACATTTTATGGACCCTGAAAGTTCTAAATCAAAGTCTTAAAATTTGCCAACCGATGATTCAAAGTATGATTGAAACATCTGCACAGGGATTATTCCCACTCTCATGCTAACGCACTTATGACACACATCTCTTTACATTTAAATTCCCGTCATGTGGAAACGCTAATGAGGCTGAAAAACGACTGATTCATGGATGGAGATATGGGAACCAGGGAAATCTACTTCATATTTGTTCTTTCAATCAATTCATCAATTTTTCATTGCGTTGGCGGCATTTCTAAAACGTTTTTCATCCAATGGAAATGCTTCCTCTGTGCACAAAAGTAACTCAATGAATGAATCACGGATGAAGTCATTACTCGGTAAATTTTCAGCAATCCTTATCGGCAGCCTCGGTAACATGCGTAAACGCTTTCTGTGCTTAATCCACTGTTCCTTAATAATAGTTTTGCAGATAGTGCAGTGCAATGTTCCTATCAAATAACTGTTTTGGGGAATGAGAACCCTGTTTATGCATAATTGCATATTTAATAAATACATATAATAATACATATAAATATATCATTCAATTTGTTTAAAACGTATCTGAATAATTTCAGAGTATTTCAAAACATTTATTTAACTGATAGTTGCTCTTAAGAGCTTGATTTTATTATATTAAAAATTGTGGGCACTGCTATTGAGGATGCCAATTGCGATTTCCCTTAGAATATAAATTCGTAAAGTCGCATACACACTGTAAGAATAACTATCATACGCTCGTTGTAAGCAAAAATGAACATCGTCCTATACGTAAGGGGCGTTTCTGTTCTGAACTCTCGGATCCATTGAAACATTAGATAACCGATCCGGATATCTCATATTAAGAGGATATGAAATACATTCGTGAATAACGATTCTATCCAAAAATAAATTCTTTCAGTGACGTAGCTTTATATTTTCCTCAATTTATGGTTGTCTAAAATATACCGCAATCACGCAAGAAAAATGTGTTTATTTTTTAAGGGTGAATATGAAAAATACGTAAATACGAATATATGAATTGGAAAAATTGGCCAGCTTGATTCTCTGTTGCCTCAAAATGAAATAGTATTGTATACATAGAACGTCAATGGTGTCAATATCATTTAGCAGGTGGAATAAGACAGAAAGTCCCATTCAATTCTTGTTTCTTCGTTCCTTAGCAATGCTTCCAACCACATATAGATGTACTACGTATGCACATCACCAAGGAAATATGCATTTTCAGTAAATTTTTCCTACATTCTCCATATAAATAGCGTACATAAAATATATTGTGTCAAAAAACTTGCCTCTAGATTTTAGCAGATGGAAAGTGTCACAGGAACACGTTCTGCCCTCTCTCAAGGATGCCTGCGTCTGCATTAAAATTTCGGGGGAGTTTGAACTCACGGGGTATTTCACATTAATCTACCGGATCTCACCTTAAAAGCCTGTGAAAGAATTTCCCAAATAGTTATTCAACCGTGAAGCCTAAGAAGGACAAACATCGCCGTACTTCATACCATCCTAGAATGAAATAAGATGGATAAGTTTATCAGGTACTATTTCTTAAGGAGTAAAAAGATTTCTTTTATTTGCATAGGCATTATGATTCTTGATACAGCTTTTTGTATATTGTAGCACATCGTTCCCGTATTGATTAGTTTTTCTATCAACTACTCCTAGAATTTCTTTCCCTGAATTTTCTAATAATATCCTCCGGGATTCGGGCCTGGGACAACTTCTACCAACGCGAACGCGCTATCAAATTAGCTATCATGGAGCTCCTAATGGTATCTAGTCGATCTAGGAAGCATAGCAAGATGAATGCATAATATCTACTAAATCTTCTCAGGACATTCTACCTCTGAATTGATTAAGCAGACTTAATCTAGCAATGAGATATAATTGGGAGATATCGCCAGAATTTATCTTAGATATGATTGTACACACTATTCACACAATTGCCTTTCTACTCTGAATATCTAGCAAAGTTAATAGCTTATATTTTACTATCGAAGTGAATCTCTTGTTTTAGACAAATGCTTTCATTTGTTCTCTTTCATTCTTTGTATTATTTTTAAGTGTCTCTTAACTGTCCTTTATTTTTTCATAACTTTTTAATCGGTTAGCTTATAATGTTATGTTTGTTTTAAAAGTTTCTTTTTCCATTAAAATCGTACTCACAGTATAATTACTGTTAATATAAAACTCATCTTCCAGAACAATAAGTAAAATCGATAAAACAATCGAATATTGATTCTGCAAATTGTAATCGAATTGAAATATACAAAGTTAACAGCCACTTAAAAAATAATTTGGTTTGTGAAACACTAAAAAAATGTACCGAAATGAATACATACCGTAAAATTTTAATGTGCAGATTCGTATCAAAATATTCTGGAAACTTCGAGTGGAATTTATAGCCTTTTAATTGGATTCTTATTATTTCATTAGCAACGATATCATGCCCATGGATGGTATCGGAGATAACTCTGAAACGATTTCTGATGGCAAAATGTGCTTTAAATTTTTTATTTAATTGCAATCATCGACCAAATATAAAACTCTGTTAATACCACGCGACTGATAATTAATAAAGTTGACAAGGGCGAATGGAATTTGATAAGCTGCGTTTATTTGGCCCGAAGAGGCCATCAATGGAAGCATTTTCTCGACCTCTCGATGGATGTGAGGCATCAAGGTGCGGGAGAGAATGCAAAAAGAGACAATAGGAAAAGAGAGTGGGTAACACCTTGATAGGAAACTGCGTTTTGGAAGGAGAGTCCTCTTTCGAAGAGATATCTGTGGGTTCTCTGAAAAATGAATGGGGACAGTGCTAAGGTAAAAGTTAGATAAGACTCACAAACATTTTACGTTTTCTTAGGAAATCATACCTGTAGATTGTTCAAAGATTGAATAACTAACGAGTAGTAAGACTTAAAACAGAACAATTTCGTTCAGTGTTTCCATTTCAATTACTGAGATGGAGTTTCGTGAGGTAACAGATTCGACATTTGTTTACGAGTGATAATAATTCTTCGAAGTTCACATGGTCGTAAATGTACCCTACAAACAAGAAGGATAATGTTTAATAAAGGTAAAATAATCGATCCATCATAAAGAAGCCAAATAATTCGAATTACAATACAACAAACTGCAGACTCAAAAGGAAGAATATCTTTTTTGTGTATTTTATGCTATCTAACCATATTGTGCAATGGAAAGAGGGCATTTATTTATGCCAGTGTAGTAAATCAAATCAATACAAACTTTGGATTCAATAAATACAACTTTGGATCTAACTTACAACCATAACACTTGTTTGCGTATACTACGTTACTTACATAATTAAAATTTTACCAAAAATAAACCCAAATTAAATGTTTAAACGCTCAAAATATTCCGGAGTTTGATAAAGACGATCTCTGACATCAACCACCCACGTGAAATAGGATATCTCAAAGCCTTAGACAAAATAATGAACGAATTAAAAAAAAACATATTTTAAATTTACGAAACATCAACATGCAAGATAAAGATTGGTTATATCCTAAATAAATTACCATACTATATTGAACATTGATGTAAAACTTAGCGATAAAAACGGAATAGCATACTAGCATAAACCATTTTTACCATATCTTATATACTCAAAATACCTCTCAGATTTATAAAACCTGGCATTTTAGTCCGTCAGAATCATATATATAAAAAGAAAATGTCTTTCCGTCCGCTCGACTGTCCGTTCCCCTATTTATCTCAGAATCGGCTTGACTTAGAGATCTGAAACGAACTGCATTGTGTTTCTACGATGCTTAAATCCCCAGGATAACTATTTCCGTCTCTGTAAAGGCCTAGGTTCGAACCCAGGAGCACAATATATGTTTCCATAAGAGATATACGTAAATTACGTTTCAAGACTTGCGGAGGTCGATTCTTTTACAAAATTAAATTAGAAATAATGGTCCTTCGAAATCGAGACACGTTTCACAAGAAAGGAAAATAATCATAGAATCTTATTTTAGTCGTGAATCATTCATATAAATTCGAAATTGCGAGAACTTTGATTAAATAGCGAAAAATTCAAAAATGTTCCGGAAATAAACAACCCATCCCTTTGACGACCAAGGGAATTGTTGAACATTAATTTCATGAGATATCCCATATAAATTCACGGGGATAATCAGTTAGTATACATTTCCATAAGAAATGGACGTAAAATATGTTTTCGTTATCTGCAGAGGTTTTTTCTTTTCCAAAATGAAATTAGAAATAATGGTCCTACGAAATCAAGAGAAGTATCTAAAGAAATGAAAATGATCATAAATTCTAATTTTAGTCGTGAAATATTGATAAAGAACCGAAATTTTGAAGATTTTGATAAAACACACTGAAATTTCGTAAAATATTTGGGAAATAAACAATCGATCCCTTTGACGACTAAGGCCATTGTTGAATGTTGATTTCATGAATTATCTCATATAAGTTCACGGGGATAATCAGTACTTATAACTTTTATAAGAAATTTACGCAAACAAAACTTTCACGACTTGAAAACAGTAGAATAAATATTATAAATAATGTTGAGATATACATTGAGTTATTATGATCTTACCAAACACCAGAACTTTTTTGTGCTTAGGAGTACCAGATATATACGATAATATATATATTTTTAAACTAAATTAAGTTCCGTCATGCTTGACGGGGGCTAGTACTAGTATGAACATTAAAAGATAACCCTAAATAGCAAAATACAAATTATGTTGAGGAAGAACGAGTTTATTATTGAATATTAAAAGCAAATAAACGAATTGAAAATGTTCAAAATTTATGAAAGGCTCCAAAGCGGTACCTTCAAATTGAATACTATACCATATAAATTAGCACTTTCCCTTCAATTCCTTTCGGAATAGGATTCAAAATCAAAGTGGAAAAGGAATATTTTTTATGTTATGAAAACAGTGATATTTACTTACATCCCGCTTTCATGAGTTATCCATATTCGTTTTCCTAGTAAAGAAAGCATTGAGGCATTCCATGTCAAGTGGACAAATTTCAGAGAAATGCCCCGCTCGACCATCACCGATTACAATGAAATTTTGTGTGAACATAATTTCATATTTTCTATGAAGATTCCACATTCAAATCCACTTTTACGTCATTTCCCATAAATTATATCATAACTAAAAGAGAAACACTTTGCAATTTCTATATATGATATAATTCAACTACCAGTTTCCGCTAAAATGCTATTATATGGCATTAATAAATAGTTTCAGTTCAAAATATCTCTCCGCGAACTCTGGCTAGCGGTGATAGAATACAGTGAATTTTAACACACTGTGATTCCATGTCAAGTGGAACAATTTCAAGGAAATGCCCCGCTCGACCATCACCGATTTCAATGAAATTTTGTGTGAACATAACTTGATACCTTCTATGAACACCTCCCAAGTTTTACATCCATCGATGAAATATTTGCTGAGATATAGTCATTTCTTTGACCCCCTATCGCAGCCTTCTACAGTTAGACAGCGGTTTTTAGCAAGTTTGAGACACGTTATCTCACGCAGTATTCCGTTGAGCAAAACAAAACTTGGTATTCCTATACAATCTATGCTGCTTTATTACACAAATTAATAACAAATCTTTTATGAGCGAAATCTGCGAAGAAAATTTGAAGCAAAATCGGCCCAAAAAATTATGGCTAGAAAAAAATTTAAAGTTTGGCATTTTATATCTTTTGAAAAAAACATACAACAAACACGAAACTTTGTGCTTTATAACTACTGTATACAAAGTGTTGGAATAAACAGTTTCATTTTCTTACTGTCGCCCATTAGTTTAAAAATTGAGTGCAAATATTGTGATTTTCGTTACGACGCCGAAAATTGGGTATATTCAGCTCACATTTACAAACAATCACCCTCTCAAAACTTTTCCAAATTATTTTTAAAAGAAAGAGCATGCTTTTATCTCTCTAAAAACCTAATTCTGGTTTTTCATCGCGGGCGTATAAGGCCCGAGAAATCGGGATGAACATGAAGTTACCTCCGCCCAAAAATTGTGGCGCGAAAAAATTAAAGTTTTGCATTTTATATCTCTGCAAATAAATATAACATCAACACGATACTTTGTGCCTTATAACTACTTAACCAGGAAGTGTACGAATGAAAAGTTTCACTTTCCGCATGCTTTCCGTTGGTTTAGTAATGTCCTATTTTCGGCGTTGTAACGAAATTCGTAATATTTACAGTGAAATACTAAGTGAAAAACTGTAGGAGGCTGCGGTAGGTGGTCAAACAAATGACTATATCTCATTGTCAGCAAATATTTCATCGATGGATGTCAAACTTGGGAAATATTCATAGAAAATATGAAGTTATATTCACACAAAATTTTATTGAAATCGGTGATGGTCGAGTGGGGACCGTTGGTCCACTTGTCATGGAATGGCCCCATTGCTTAATGTAAGCTAATTTGTTGTTTAAATACACAATGACACAAAATTCGAAGTAACTCCATTTCCTCTTTGACGCTTCACGTATCTATCCGCTCCATTGAAAAACGTTTCCTACCATATATATCCCGATGGTTTACAAATATACCTGTCGACGGAACCGCAAAACTCTTGGAATTCGCCAAATGGAATGGTGGCGAAACTGTTGTCACCTAAACAATTCATCTCGGTGAAACTCCAGAAAATGAAGAAACCGGACTTGCGTAGAGATGTACTATTAATACATTTTACGATATTAGGCAATGAAAGTAACTTTCACCCGATACCTCCGGAGAAGAGTGAGTTAGACGTTTGATTCTGGCCGAAATAACGATATACGAATATATTTCCTTTTTGATGCTATGCTGCAAACATCAACAAGTATCAAACAACAATAAATTGTAACTTTTTTACGATAATAATATCGACAAAAGTGTTCAAAGCGTTATGAAACGACATAAAGGACTCCAACAAGGCGTTTCACTTAGTTCTCTCCTTCCAAAAGCCTGTAGATTAATCCATAGGTGACTTCAGGTTCGCTTTCTTCGAGTTTCACGAGAGTTATGCTGATTTTTTTCCAATATGGTTAGATTTTTTTTAACTGGCTACACAATTTAAATGTACTGTTTTAAGTCATATTTTTTGCTACAACACTCAATTGAGAAGATGTTTCGGTGAAGTAATGGTTGCTTTATTAGACAGAATAGATGGAGTAGGTCCCTAGTTAATATTTAACATAAAACCACCTTTGTGAATCTTTCCGGCTTTTTGATTCTCAAAAATTTTTAGTCATTAAGAAATAGAAAAAATATCAGCATTTGGGTGAAGATGGAATGAGATTTTTTCATGATGATTAAGTCAGAATAAGCGGAGACGAAAGAGTGAGAAGGGAAATCCTCATAGGAAAGGGAATTATCACACGTCAGACAGAAAACGGATAAATAATCCGAGAGAATAGCTCGCGTAAGAGAAATGAGTGGATGCGGATCTAAAGGCGTATCAAAAAGAACAAGTGATTCTCACCCAATTTGTTATAAGTTTATAATTCAGCACACGTATAGTTACACAATGAAATAGCAGGAAATTAATGACTCAGTAATGAAGAGGCCATAAAAAAATTTCAATCTTTATCAAAGAAAATACCTCGGACTAATATGATAGCCTATTGAAAAATACGATGGAAAATGCATTATCTTTGCTGCCTACGTCACTTTTCCAGATAATCAATTATTTTTCCACATGATGTTAAATGGAAAGGTATCACTTTCGCATCCGAATAATGAGATAAAAGGGAAAAATCGACTTTTCATGGTATCTACTTCAATACCTTGTGGACGCAAGCATGGATAACCAAATAACAATGATAGGTGAGAGCAATTTGAAAGGTTAATTGTCTGCAAAAATATAAATGTTAGGGACATTTTTTTTCAATTTCTTGCCTTAAAATATGAAAAAAAACACAAATTTTAAGTAAAGCTTGGTAAAGGAAGTACTGATCCTAGGATTTATTATTTCATTTTGACTCATAACCAGTATTTCTGTAGGGAATTGGTCCACTGAGAGACGATCGTACAAACGAATACTGCAGCGATTTCTATTTAGAAACTGAAAAATTAAGATATAAGAGAGCAGAGATGGAAAATAGGTGTCTTTGGAACTGCATCCTGAGTCCACCTATACTTCAGAGAATTGAAGATATGGGCTAGTGACAGAATATCTACGAACCTCTCCACACAGCATACGAACAAAAGATAACAAAGGACGATGAATTGAATACGCAAAAGAGTGGACGAAATATAGGATAGGAAAGTGTGAATCATGGGTGAATTACTCAATGTCAAGATCATAAATGTACACTTATCTACATGCAAGATGAAAATATTAGCCAATCGTTACAGTTAAACCTGATCAGCTATGTACAAAGCTGTGGAAGGGGTGAACGTCAAATTCCTCTCTCCTACATATTATGCACCATGCATATTGATTTCTTTTAAATTTCAAAATAATAAAAATTCCAAATAACATCACAATGCATAAAAGTTATTGTTAAAACATTGTAAAAGACGATATTTAAATAACTTTAAGAAGCTGTTATAAAATACTTGAAAGGGGTAGCCAATTTTAATCTTGCCGGCTCTCATATAATACTTTGCACGGTATCCGTTTGTGATGCTACGTCTTTATGCTCGTTAAATAGCAGAAAAACGCTCGATATTGTTCATTATTTGGTCGATGAATCCTTCAAAACTCATTCTCAAATTGTGTGAACAAATCAAAAGCATTCTATATAAAAAATATATATGCTTTCTACATTCTACATAAAAAAATATATTTGTACGGAATCAGACAAAAAAGTACCTTACTCGAATACAGGTATGTGGAAAACAATCCCCTGTTCAGTGAATGATTTGCAAGTTGAAAGTGAGGAAGTGTAACGTCGCTTTCCAGGAGAAAGTATTAAGTGTTATATGCTACCGTCAACTTGGCAGTGTATTCCGCACCACAGTTCGTATTAAAACTAAACCAAAACAAAAACGGTGTTGGTATGAGCTAAGTGGTGTATACAAGCATAAATGTTCAGTACTTGAAGCTAAAGAAGTAGTCCAAGTAGGCATCATTTTCCAAACTAGAACTAGGGAACACAGGTTGTGCTATATAAATAAGGAAAATATGGCCTTCCAATTTGGCGATCTTTTATCCTGCGACCATGTAATTGATTTTTAAAGGTAAATTCTCCACTTTAAAAACAAAACGTTAGAGGCTTTATGTTTTAGAAGAAATAGAGATTAGAAAAGTGAAAGACTCTAAAATCCTCAATGAATGTCTGTTTTTATCTTATTCTTCATTACTGGATATCCCCAAATTAATTTTCAGCCTCCGTTGTTATTCACCTCAGTATTTCAACCTTCCTTCCTCACTGTCAATTAACTCAACCCCATGCACTGGATTTTGCTTAATTAATTTTCAAACTTTATCTTACTTTGTAACTCCCACTTTTTCCAAACTTCCCAACCCCTTTCCCCCCTCCCCTCGCTTTCTTTATTACATTTAACCAAAGCGAATTTGCTTACTGTACCTGGTGGTGTCGTACAGTGAGAAAACCGGTTGTGTGATAAGGTTTATGTGGAATTAGGAACAGAATTTCTTATTTCAACAACACAGTAAAGAAGCACCTCCAGCGAGAAAGGCTTCGATAATCAGCGGGCGTAAACCACGAAGGAAAAGATACGAGGAAGAGAGAAGAAAGAGATGATTGGGAGGACTATGGGATCAGTGAACCTCAATTAACTTGCCTGCTGCGAGATGTGGAGCGTTACGATATATAGAAGGAAAAGCAGGAAGAACGGCGGAGAGGCAATTATGGCGGGAGATGTTTGCGCGGAGGATAAGAGGTAGGTTTAGTCGAGAAAAGGGAAAGAGGATACGCGGTTCATAAGGAAGTGAGTGGAGGAAAAATTCACCGTAGAATATATAGACGGAGAGAACAGTTAATAGAAATGTTTGTTTCACCGTGTGGGGCAGTAATTTCCTAGCTACTTCAGCTCCATTTGGAGGATATCTATTGTAAATAGTAAAATTCTGTTTATAATGAATTTTTTATCATTCGTTTATTAGTTTGATTTATTTAGTGAACGAATTAAAAAATTCTTCTTAGATATTTATGGAAATATCATTGATGAAAAGTTAAAAATAATAACACATTTTTATTCATGGGCGACAAATTAGACAAATTAGTCTCTTCTTACGAAAGATCAAAGATCAAAGGTAGGTAAGTAGAAGAAGTAAAGTAAGGTAAAAGTGTGCAATATGAAACGGAAGAATCAATCACCGAAAGGTGAAATGTACGGCACTGATTTTTAAGCTACACGTCTGAATCTATCACAGATTGGAAAATGCCATTATTTATAACGAGATCTGAACGAATTTCAATATCTAAGAGCTTCATGTAATATATTGTAGAACTTCAGTGTTTCAAACAACTTATATCTAATTAATATATAATAAGCCACCGGCATTGAGGCGGAAAATAAAAGGACATCCGAGAGCTTTTAAAGACGGCTGAAGATAAAGCACATTCGGATGCTGTCACTCTGATTATCTCCGACCAATTAAAGTTGCGACCGTATTATGGACTCTTCTGCCAAAAAACACTAGAAAACATACGTCTGGAAACTTTTTTCTAAAAATATCATCTTCGACCGAAAAATACGTTAGAAAGATTAAAATCGGTGATAAAATTACCGATATCATAATATAATATAACATACTGATCTCATAACCATCATATAATCTAATAACGGAACTCGCAAACGGCAAACGAGAGGGAAGGTTGAGGAGATTTGTTTGGGCCAACTATCCTCCTGAGCTCGTTTGTCATCCATACGGGAAATATAAAATTGAAAAGCAGTGTCAAACAGCACAAGGTATCGGCCGACAAAGTGGATCCAACGAGTGTGTAACTCCAAACCGCAACAAAGAACCTCCAACAAAGCCTTGATGGGCAGAACCTGATAATGCCTGGTACGTATTTCGGGTACTATTCATCCATCTTCAAAGGCGACCTATTATCGTCTGAAAAAATTGCTTTTGTATAGCACTATATCAATGATTCCAGATCGTAGGTTATGGACGTTTCCGGAGGTCGGGGCGAAGGGGTAGGGTTTGAAGGTGGTTTGAATGAGTAGGTGGGGGTGAGAGGGAAAGTTTATTAACCGAAATACGTACCGGCATTATCTTGAGGTTCTGCCCCTCAAGGCCCTGTTGGTTGCTCTTCGTTACGGATTGGAGTTACACACTCGTTGAATTCGGCCGATACTTTTTGTCGTTTGGCACTGAAGTTTTCAATTTTGTTTGACTCAACACCGCAGATTCGTAGAAGAATTTTATTGACCTTCCGGAAATAATGTAAAAGGATATTATATATATTTTAATCCCTTCTCTGGACTACAACCTTGTCGTGGTGGAAGGGCTTGCGTGTTCCTATGACNATTTTTATAATAATGGTGCAAGTTTTTTTCTCTTCGATTTTAATCTAAATAAAATCGTGCGTCGCTATATCTTCCACAGGTTCCACTAACACTATTATTATAGCAAACGATACTAAATTTCAGGATATCCTTTAGAGTTCGTGCGTCACAATAAATATCTAGGAGTTACACTCAGCAGTAGTTTATCGTTCAAGGAATATATTCGAGATTCTATAGGAAAGGCGAACAGAATGCAAAGATTAATAAATAGAACCCTAAGAAGACGCCCTTCAAGAGTTAAATAAATTGCGTACTTCTCCCTCAGTCGACCAAGTCTTGAGTTATGCTGCGCAGTCTGGAATCCACACGAAGTAGGATTAGTCTCAGATTTAGAGATGGTTCAACGTAGAGCAGCCCGTTTTGTCAGTGGAGATATCAGGTTCGACAGTAGCGTTACGGTCTTGGTAAAATCATTCGGGTGGAACTCACCACAGGAGAGATCTGATTACCGACGAAAGCTCTTCGAAAAATTCATCGGTCCAGAATTTTTAGGTGAAGAAAAGGATATTATCATTCCGGTGAACATCGAGCGCGATCTTCGAGAGGCGAAGACCAAGCGTTACAAGGAAATAATCGCTAAATCGGATAGTTACTTCTGGTCGTTTTTTCCGAATAGCGTCAGATAATCTAATAGAGTAGATTAGGTAAGGTGTTAATACACCCCCTGTTATGCGTCACTGGCGGCTTGCAGGGTAAAAATGTAATTCTAAAATCTAAGTACACCATACAAAAACTAGACCCGTTTCACTTCTGATTATATTTTCTTGAAAATAGAAACGAGTGCTCGTCATTCACATGCACGGGAGCTGCACGCAACTGCACGGGAGCTCTCCTAGGCTTTTAGAGATATAATCGACAGCGCTACGCACGTACAATGGCCCTATGTGAAGATATATAGATTAACATAAATGAACTATTAAATATAAATGGGAGCTTCCCGTATTGTGTAAGGTTATCCATAAGTTTCTGCAAATGATTAGAGAAGGATATCGCCGACGTTTAGGATTTGAGAAATCCTATTTAACATTTTCCATTTTTACTGTTACTTTACTAGTGCCTGATAAAATTGCAGTTAAACTTTGATATTACTTAAACTTACCTGCTTGAAAAAATCTTCAATTAGTTTTTTCCGCCTTGGAGGACTGATGAAAATGTGAGAAATCATAATTTTCCGAACTTTCCTCATCATCGAAACCCTAATTAACCACAAATTATCTAGTTAAGTTGCGTTGAGTTATTTGATCGATTCCGTCTTCCTTATGGGATCATTCACGTTGAAAATTGCACATTGAATGCAAATTCATTTTTATTTTATTTACTGTGATTTTTTGAAATTTTGGTCCCCGACCTGCGCTTTAAAATTAAAAAAATCAACATCCTATCAATTAGAAAAATGTTTCATTATGTTAGAACAATAGAACCTTACAATTACACCTATTCACAGTAAATAAAAATGAAAACAACGAAAATTTCTGCATTACCGTAAGTTTATTGAATGAACTTGTCGACGACTGTGCTTTTCTGACACACTGATGACAGAATCATTAACAAGAAGATATCTTGCGTTAAGAACTTCACAGAATGCTACCAGTAGTATTTGGGTCCCCTCCAAAAACATTATGCAGACGAAAACATGGATCAATACACCTAATATATTTACCAGGATGTGTTTCTCCAAGTCTGATTAAAGATAAAGCGCTTCCAACTACTCTTCTAAAGAAGTTTCATAACGGTTATTGAAAGGCCACTGCTCTTTTTCAAATAGTTCCTGAACGCTTCAAATTTATTTTCTGTGTGATACAAAGGATAAAATAAATAAGGAGTGGCGTAAACGTTTGGAATGTACTCGCCGTTACGTATTAAAGGAAGGAAAAAAGGGTGCGATTTGAGTCAATAACGAGAAAATAAATCGGCAAGGTAAAAAATGCAGGATACTTCCTACTCATCCTCATCTTGTACATTTATTTATTTTGCAAATATAAAACGGCATTCACTACGCTTTGTGTTGTCTCAATATATTTCACAGAACTCACAGAAAAAATATCAGCCAAACAGTATTTCTCGTATTGATGAATAAATTAAGCTTGCCAAAAATTAAAATTTATTTTATGATAAGAAATTTTTAAGGAAATAAATTATGTATACATTCAAATAATAGCTCCTTTCTTCAGACATAGTAAAAGTGTAGCCTCGAGATCTATTTAATATGTCTTTACATGCAAATGCTCAAACAAGACTCAGCAACACTTCAGAACGCCATCTATTTTTATAAATGAGTATTCTTTCGCCGTCTTCGGTGTTTTCACCCCCTGCCACACGCCGTAAGGCGGCTTGCAGGGTATTTATGTAGATGTAGATGTAGTTGTACTAAGGGAAATGACAATCTTCCTGCGACTCACCTACTCGGAATATCTGTCATCCTTTGCAATGGAGCGACACATTCGGCCTATTTCCGGAGGTAAGACAAACAGAAGGTAATACAATGAAAGATAAGACTACGAAAGGTCAAGGACGCGAGAAATAGAAGAGAGGTAGAGATGATACCTCTGGCAACAGGACTATCCGATGCTGCTGTTGAAAAGAGACAAAGGGGGAGTTTTTAAAGTGCGAAAACGAAAAGTTTCGTAGGGCGGAGCGTTTGAGGGCAGACCAAAAAAGTTTTAAAAGTGGTTGGTTAGAATTACGTAGGGAAAGGAGTACGAAAATAAGCGGAGAGGAAAGGGAAGAAATGAGGATCACATGCAAAGTTAATATTCTGTGCTTCCTCAACGTTGGGATTGAAGTAAAAATAAAGGTAAGGAGGCGAAGGGAAGACATAAAAGACATTTTAAAGGAAAAATTGAACTAAAAGATTCCGAGAAGTTTTGAGGCTTAAAGAAGCTATATCTTAAATTCCCTAAGCGAATCAGAAAAATTGATTTAGTCAAAAAATGGCAGTCAACTTCCTGTCTGACATCCAATAAACTGCCTTCTTCCATTCTGTGAATTGTACACAAATATATATTGCAAAACCAATATAAGGATAATTATTAACGGAAAAATCAGGATGCCAGGGTTAGCTGGTAAACTGAAATTCACTTTTCCCAATAAATTTACATGTCACACTAAGATTATAAACGTTTCTTCGAGAAGGTTTTGGAAATTCAGATTAATAAACGCGTCTCAGTTTTCCCGTACTGTATTGTAGGATTTAATTTCAATCACCAAGTAAGTGGATAGAATTGGGAATTATAGAGTACTTCCAATGTAAGAATGAACGTTATCTCCTGAGAACGATTGGCTTTATTTGTAATCTCTCCTTGCAGTTAAACACACTATCAATAAATTATACATCTTCAGCACAAAACATCTCGCTCCTGAAGCTGCTATAATTTGAGAATGAATGGGAAATCGTGCAGAAAAGTAAGTTTGCTGACGTGCAGGCAATGAATAAGGCATTGAAGACTGTCGACGGGTCGCGCATTCCGAAAAGGGGTTAAAAGGATTCGAGGGAGGGGAAGGGATTGAGGGCTGCGGTTGGTCCGAATGCGCGAAAGGCAAAAAGTGGGCGGGCGAGAGGAAGGTGCGGGAATGCGGGAATAACAATTAGGGCGCACCGATGGTGGAAGACAGAATAATGAATGGAAGGGCTTGCTGGAAGTGGTATTAGCGGAGGAAGGCAACGAGAGCAAAAAGTGGAAAAGTGAATGTTGTAGGAGGAAGACGTGCTCGGGGAATTTGAACCTTGAAACGAACAAAGGCAACGTGTCCACGGGCATGTTCAAGATGTAGAGCGCTTGAGATTAGATTTTCGATTTAGATTTTTATCCCCCGAGCCGCTGGTGGCGTATGGCTGGCAGTCTAATGACACCTTACCTATATCCTTTTATCTTCTCCAATGATCGTCGCAACAAAACAATACCAAAAACTACTTTTGAGTTAAAACGTATCGTGACGGTCTTTCTAAAACATCCAGTGGTCACCAGATTGAAGAAGCATATTCTTAGTGGATCAGATATATATTTTTTGACTGCCTAATTTTCAATTTGAAAAATTATTCAAATAGCAATCATTCGGTGAATGGAGGGGGGATAACATCGTTGACGTACCCAAATTTAATTTATCACTTCCGTGGCAAATCTTTGGAAGACCTACGTTCCAAAATAAATTAATCCATTTCGACCTTATTTTATCAATACCATCTTATCAATACTCTTGCCCTTCCAAAGAACTGATTTTAATATAATTGTGGAATAGAAGTAAAGTGTTTTTCTCTATACCCTACAAAACTTCGTAAGTCCGTCAGTACATGGAAGAAAATTTTCAATTTTTAGAAAGAGAAGAGTTGACGAATATGCTTTAACAATATTGAATGACCACTCCTCTCTCCTACCAACTAGAGAATATAAATATGGTCACGCAACAGTTAACGAGAATGAATCTTTGTGAATATTCGATATCAGGATTACCCTTTCCTTTACTTTTTCAAACCCTAAGTTACTCGTAAATAATTAAAACATAATTTCACTATCTTTAAGCTATGAACAACAATTGGATGGAACCATTTTGCTTAGGTAATCTCTAAAATGTCTATGCCCTTAATTATAATAAAGGATCTTCCAAATTTCCAAGTAAAAACGGACGTGAATAAAGTCTGACGGAACTGGGACTAGAAACCAGGTTTCCCAATTTCCGGTTGGCTGCTTTATCCTTTGAGCTATCCGGATAGAATACACAGGCATACCATTCGTGAGACATTGTGGGCGTAAGTTCAACTAAGTAACATCGATCACAGCCACGGCCTCATAGAGGTATGGGCCATACAAAGTGATAGAAAGGAGATTGAACATCAAACATGAAAGAACACTCTCAAAGATAGACAAAAAATATTTTTTTCCACATCTTCCAAATATTCATTCCCCGAATCTCTACGTGTAGTTTAAGTCCGTCAACTAGAGAGAAAAGCTGAGCATATCTTCAGCAATAAAACACGTTATATTAGCGTATCACTGGTACACTGGTCTGCAACAGGTATTGCTGTACTTTGTAAAAGGTAAACCGGTTGTAATTATTAGAAAACGAGGAGTTGTACTTCGTGCACACTGACTTAAAAATCCTATCAACCTTTTTCCATCCATTCTACTAGGCACTAATCTATATACTACACACTTATCTTTAACAGTTTTAAAATATAATTTATTTTTCATCATATTTGCAAAATCAGCATGGAATATAACCACAGCATAAATTATTCTTTAGAAGCCTTTCAAGAATTGGATGTAACCTTCACCACTTCATCCAGCTCCCGCCGCAGATAATTTCCTTAATGAAGGATGACTCTCTTCCGAAAATTTTACAAAGCAAAATAAAAGAGATTTATATCCATATCTATTCCTCAGATGTAGTTTGCGCGTTTCGCCACGGAATGAGGGACATATCTAAGGAAAAGTCGCGAAAAATTCGAAACACGTCAACGAGAGCTCAATTTTATGGCTCAAAGCTGAAGGTGAATCTTTTGTTCATGCTGTTTCCATGTCTATTCCCTGAAGGTAAGGGTCGCAGCCAAAAAACAAACTCTTCGGTGCGTGTAACTTTAACAAAAAATAAAATTTATATCCAAAAGCTCTCAGAAGTGACTATCTTCGTCCGAAACCAACTGTTGCCAATCCTTTGCCCGAGCGAAGAATATATAACGTGGAAGTTATAACGGATATAACTTACCAGATCGTTCCAAAATTTGGTGATGGGGGAAGAAAGATAATATGGGAGGTTTCCATGGTTTTGCAGGAGCAGCTCTCTTCCCAAAAATGAGGAAAATAGGAGAGATAAATGCGAGAAAAAGTGATTGCATGGCAAAACAGTGGACTTTTGTTTCTAGGACCGCTTGTTTCCCGCTAACTCCATATACTGAGTAAAGATGCGATAACAGTCTCCCGTCGCCTGGAGAGATTCCGTTTTCGCTTCGCGAGTGTTTACCCTTTTCTCCGCGTGGCGCCGCGTCGTCCAGCGTTCTGATGATATAACATGCACCAAGCAAGGGCGTCGGTGTATTTGAACGAAGAAATATGATATATATGGCGTCATCTGCACTGAAACGCAGATTTTAACATTTTTTAATAGAAATGTAAGTTTCCGTTGGATTGAAGGAGGAGGTTAATGGGCGATTTCGGCAGGGTTTCCATCGGAGTTGAATGTGCCGCTTTCCCCCCGAAAGCTATCGATACCCTTGAGTCCTCAGTATTTGAGGTGATGTAGATTACCAACAATCAGGGCAGGTTAGGTTCTCTAGATCTGAGAGAAGAATTCGGGTGTTAGGTTTAGCGCAAACGGGATGCCCTGTTTCATCATTGCAAGTATTGCGGGATAGTACTAAGAAACATTTATTTTGAATTTTAATTCTACATTGTGATTCTCAATCATTGTTAAATGACTGAGTATAGTGACAAAAAATTAATATTAATTTTATCAATGTTTTTTTACTAATTAGTGTGACCATTTTTTTCAATTGTTTACCAAATATAACTAGCCGTAAGGACAATGTTTATTGTAAATTTCTCTGATTTTTTTTCTATTTTAGGAAGAAAAATTATGTTTGGGCGCTTAAAGATGCTTGCCAAGGAAGAAGATAGTTTGGAAGTTTGTGAATGTCATCAGTTAAAATGTAAAAAAAGCAAAGTTAACCTGCTAAAACAACACGAATTGAGCATCAACTTAGAGTTAACTAAGAAAATAACTGTTGATGGATAAAAAAACTCAAGAAAAAATCTAGAAAATATTTTTCCGTCCACCTAAGCTCCTAGCTTGGAGAGAATCCCAGACCTTACTAATGCTCAAAATGGAATTATTTTCAATATCTCCAAATTTAACCATCATTCCTGGTGCACCTATGGGTATTCAAATATAATAAAAAGTAATGAAGGATACGAAAAAATCAATGGAGCTAACTTTCCGTTTCTCTGATCTCTTTCTTAGATATTTATTTTCCTACCCTCAGTTAAACACTATCCTTCTCTCACATTTCAAAAATTATTTATAGATTTAAATGACTTTATATGATGCAGATTATATAAATATTTTAGCCTTGATATTTACACCGTTTTTAGACTTGAATAGTCAGAACTATCTCATATATTTCAAAAATCATATATACTTATACGAATGTATAAGGTGCAGACTTGTGTAAATTATATAGGTACATATTTTGAGCCTTGATACACCATTTTTAGCCTTAAAAATTTATATATTTACCTATATCACCTCTATCACGTAAAATCATAACATTGAAGCTTGAACGTTGCCTTTTGAGAATCGTCCATTTTCTGCCGGAAGTCCGCAAGTGAGAAGTCATTTGGACATTATTTGGCACTGGTGGAAGATATTTGCATGTTCTGAATATGCTTGTTCAGTACAATTTCTGATGAATACGGAAAAGGCCTCTTTCTCAGCGGATAGGAATTTCATTCCCTGAGTCATCAGTGAGATTATATATTTAGGTTGTTTGTGAAAGCAGAAAGTTACAGACGGTCAAATTGTAACGGAGCCAGTGGATACAGATTACCTTTAGGGTCAACGGAAAGCAGGGCATCGAATCTGAACCAGAATAAGAACCAAACGAAAGAAACTTTTTTTTCTTCTTGAGTGAAAAATTAACCCAAACAGAAAATATTGTAGCTTTTGAAACCAAACCAAAATCCAAACCTATCATTCATTCCGTTCCGATTTTCGGTTTGAAAAATAATGCACATTTTACTTCATTTTTACTGTGGGAAGGACTACTAGACCTGTTAATCTTCAACTTGCAAATAATTATTTTTAAGTTTTTTTCCGTGTTTCAGGGTAATGTGGTGCATTTGAAGAAAATTATGAACCGGTCCGAATTGGTCCAAACCGGTTCGACTTTGGTAGAGGAACTAAACCGGAGCTTAACTGACTGTTTTAGTTGAACCGGAGTGAATACCGGGACGGAATATATTTCGATTTTAGGCCTTAATAGTAAACCGGTTCGACGGAAGAAGGAACTGAACCGATATTTGCCTTTTGTTAAACCGGAGCGAAAACCAGAACGAAATATATTGAACCATTGACGACATGTGAGATGAACCGGAGAGAGAGAATGTAAGAGATCCGGGAAAAATAAATTGAATGTCATAAAGGCTTAGACTGCACTGATTTTTACAACTTCAGTTTATATTCATACATCTCAAATTTGCATAACTCTCCGCCAGAAACTAAGGATTCAAGAAGGCGGAGGGTTGTGGGTTGGACTAGTCGGCGAGGGAATTTTAGAGTAAACGGAGTAACTGGCCGCGGGTCAGGCTCACCTAATTTCCCTTTGAGTAGGAAAAAGTGAGGTTGAAAGGCGAGTCGAAAATGAGGAATGAGGAAGCTATGGGAGTGGATGCTAAAGTAGGAGAGAGGACTTAAGAGAGAGGAACGTAGGGTTACGGGAAATGCACATTTCCGGGAAGTTTGGTACGACTTATGGTTTGAGGAATTTCTGGATGGATGGGAATGGAATCCATGTAAAACAAACAATTTTCTGAAATCCATAAGAGTTAAAACATAGGGAGATACTTTTTTCGATGAAATTTCCATCGAATGTAAGTGATGAATATTCCGGTAGTGGCAAAAGACTACTCACATTCGCCTAAGCTTTACCCTTCTTTGTCAACACCAGTCTCACTTCTCTGGCGTTTTCTCTTGACGTTAATCTAAATTTCGTTTAACTCCTCCGCTCTAAGCTAAAAACGCATCCTCTGGGCGAGGTCAGGTCCCAGTTCCTTCTCATCTCCCTTGTATTACCGTCTACGGTCTTGAGTTGAATTAATTAATATTTTTAACTAAAATACTCTTAAACAATTTAATTAGAGCGTTTGCAGCTATTCGTCCTATAAATTGTGTTATCTAAATTTTCCAGCAGCCGTCATAAAAATTACAATTTCCTTACATAGGTTTTCAAATTATCTTAGAAACGTAATTTTATAGGTGGTAGTTGACACATCTTTTTAACGAAATTAAAATAATAATTTTGTGGAAATGTTACGTCAATATTTTCAGATTTCTGTAAGTGCCATGGAGCAGTTGCAAACTCAGTTTTTCGAGTTCTTAAGAAGAAAAGCAAGGGATTCACTATATACAATCTAACGTAAGCCTGTATGTTCGATGAATTCAGAATTCTTACTGTAATTCCTTTAGGAGATAGATTCTTGTATATATCATAGTACATAATTGTACGGAAAAGAATTGAATGAAGTAAATAAAATTTCTTAGAAGTAATTTTTATGGGATTTGCCATCACATTTACAATACGGCTTCGAATTATGGAATGATGTATTTTTTTTCGGCATTATTTTAACATCGCTAAGGATTGACTTGAATTGAGATGTACCTTCGAATGCTACATGCAATCCAATAAAACGGGTCATGAGAGAGAGAGAGTAAATAAGATATCGCCAGTCCTATTTATAAAAATTGAACATATTAATAACGCTATTTATTTTCAAAAACGTTATAAATCAATGTTTGAAATTCTCTGAAAAATAAATCATAAACCTTATTTCATACATTTTGCGAAAATATTGTTCAACAACCAAAATACGCTCTAGTTGTTCGACCCTGCAGTATTGGTATGGTTGTTTTTTTATTTATACACGTAAAATGAGCCATACATAAATTTGATATATAATAAAAATAAAGTTTGTTCGATGAATAAGAGGAAACCTTCTAATATATATAAGCTCTACTTTGTAGGATGGTGCAATACTAAAGAAGTAGAAAGGAGCACTTAGTAATTTCCACAGGGTTTTCTTTTCATTTGCGACTAGTTTCATCTAAATGTAGACATCATCATTCCGATGTTACCGATGCCTGACAATTACTTAATGTAGACGAAAATTGTTGCAAATAAAAATATTTTGTGGAAATTATTAACTGTTAATTTCTACTTATCTTGTATGGTGCTGTTCCACAAAGTAGAAGCTTTCTTTTTATTAATAGAAAAATGTTCTTTTTGTTACATATCGAATTTATTTATGGCTCGTTTTACATATAGACACTTCTGTTGAATAATATCTGAGGAAATCACTAAGTGTTCGTTCCTACTTTTTCCGTAAAGGGATACTTTTTTCAATTCTGGGATTAGCTAAACAAAAAGTCCCAGAAGACCTCGTCAATTATTACAGTTACCAAAACGAGCAAAAGATTCGGGAGGAGAGGACGTTGCTTAAAGGACTCCGAATTATAATTACTCGTCACAAGCAAAATAATACAGTTTTAAAAAATGTACAACCGAATCGCGATATCATCACGTACGCTTTCAACAATGTGCCTTTTTTGACGACTACAGTAAATAAAACTGCGTTTGTAGATTTACAACAATCAATTCTGTTAACTCTTTGCTACAAATCCAAAAAATATAACTCGTCGAAAATATTTGCTTTACTTCGTCTTTTAGTGGACGGCAAATTGTGTAAACGTCGGCCGATGAAATGTAAAAGGCAGAAAACAAATGTAAATGCGAAATTCGAGAGAATCCAAAAAACAATGATGAACAAAACGAATCGAATAAAATCGAAAGTGCTTGGAAAATAAGCGAACGATGGCAAATCTGACAAAAAAAATAAAACAGGCGGAAAGGACTGTGGAAAACGGTATTTAAAGAGAAAAAGAAGATGTTGACAGAGGATTGAGAGGAGAAAAAGAAAGAAGGAACTAAAAGGAGGGATCGGAAAATACAGAGATGAGTAGGAAAATAAATAAAAAGTGGTGGACAGATTGGGAAAGTGCCAATTTAGAAGAGTATTGGAAATGGAAGTGGTGACAGGGTCTAGAAAAGGGGGATGGAATCAAAGTGAAAGCAGAAAGAATGGTGAGTAGTAGAGATACAGAAAGGAAGGAGAAGGGACGCAGGGAGTGAGCCAAGCAGATAGGAAACGAAATGATCAAACAACGGGAATTTCTCGATTAAAGTAGGACTTAAACAAGGAACTTGTGGAATCGAGGAAAGAGAGAATGGGATGAATTTAAATTTCCAGATAGCTCTAAAAATACCGGATTGTGTGAACATTGACGGATGAGGAAAGCCCAAGTATATTTGACAAACTAATTAATTTTTGCATGCTGCCGTGGACGAGTTAACCCTAGAAACATGTACGGGACAATTTTGAGAATGTAAAGTATTCTTTTTCGTTCTATTAAAGGAATAGCTACTGTTTAATCCTGTTTTAATTCTCTGTATGTGCTCTCTTGGATATCAAAATGTACTGCAGGTTTAAGTTCTATTTTATTGTTCTTTTCGAAGTGCTTCTTTTCAATCATTTTCATTTGGTTGTTTTATATAATGTTTGGTCGAAGCTTTTCCATAGGAAATGAATGTAAAGTTATCTTTCGTCGTTTACAATATTTACTTCTTTTACAGAATTCAAGCAGAAAAAAATAGATGAACGATACCTAAGTAAACAGTAGAAAAAGGAAATTCGATATATTATTTATTTGGACCGTGGTAAAAAGTTTTTTATTCAAATTGCGTAGTTTTTGATAAAATATAAGAAAGTATTGTGGTTAAAAACAACCCTTGATGAACGATGATACTTTAGAAGGCTAACTCATATATCCTATCGTAATAAAATACTGAATTTGGGAAGTAAATGCCAGAATTAATAATAGATTATTTGAAGAGGATGCAATTTCTGAAATATTACACTCTGTTGTTACGATGCAAACTCGCTGGATCAAACTAAGAGCTACGTGGAATTGTTTCCAAATTGGCTAATAGATATTGAAATTTTGGGTTGCTTTTTCACGATCCAAGAGGCGGAGAAGAAGTTATTTATCAATTCTTGAGTAAAACGGAGCACTTTCGTGTGACAGTTAGCAATTTAAACCTTAACGAATCGTGTAACTAATGGGAAATAACGCGTAATACTTGTACTTCACTGCCACCGTTTTGAATTCCCTCCTCAAGGATAGCCTTGGACGAACCAGCATTTAATTCTGCGTCGCTTTAACCGTTCGACAGGCTGGCGTAGTGGGTCGCGGCACCTAGGTGCGACGCTAACTGTCTCGGGTTCGAATCCGGTCGCGGGCGCTTCCGGGATTAGAGGGCCGCCAACCCCACCGGAAGCTTTTTCTTCATCCTAACTTCGAAATTAACGGATTCGAGCCCGTACTTTAGTGTTGCGGGCGCCAAAGACCCGCACCCAGCCCTCGAACCCGCTTGGCGGGCGGCCAAATCTTTCATTTACAAAATGTTTTCAGTTTATTTTTTCTCGGTTGCAAGAATTACAATTTCAAGCTATTCCAGTTCAACACTCTTAAAAATGTGCACTGCTGAGCTCAAATTGCAGAATAACAGGATTTTTGGAATGCAGGCAGCCAACTCAAAATTTCCCTAAATTGGGAATGGGGTGTCTGCATTTCAAAAATCATTTCCACATTTTGGGCACAGCAGTGCAACGTTCTGAAAGGGAAAACTCAGAAAGCATTTAGTGAGACATTTGTAGGCATCGAATGACTGAGTTATTCAACCCGCGAAAACAAAAAAAAAAATAGGACGGAAAATGCATGCAATTTTCAAATTCCGCGCTATGAAAAAGAGCGACTGAGCTTTCGCACATGTTACACACACATTCGACTTTGAGTTAACTTTAATGTAAACTTCTGGAAGGAAAAATTTGTAAAGCAATCATTCAGGCACATTTGGATATTAAATAATGGAATCAATCAACCCCGCAAACGGCGAGGCAAAATATTTGAACAGGTACCACTCGGTATTTTCGAATTTTGAGGTATGAATAAGAGCGACTAAGCTTTGGCATGCATTGTATACACGAGTATATTTATAATTATATGCGGTATAAAAGTATAAAAGTGGCAATAACGCAATAGGGAAATGTCTGAAGGAAGATACTATACACTATATTAGGAAAAATAAGAAAAAATATCCAAATCATTAACGACGTAAATGGAGAATTATCTACGTGGTTCAGATGGAACGAAAAAGACAAGGAATTCATTCAGCAAACTTACATATTAATATCCGGGAAGTGATTGCTGAGAAATAAAGGACGTCTTACTACTGGAAACATTTTAAACTGTAAAACTATAATCTCGTCATTAATCATAAAAAACAAGTGATGAAAATAAGTTGAAGGAATTCCTTAAAGTGATACTTATTTGTGAGGTCTCCCTCACCGCATGCATTGATTCCATGCGCAGATTATTGATTTCAGACCAGAACTTTACTTCCCGAGAACTAATTCCAAATCAGCTCATAGAAAATCGTCATCAAAGGGAATTCAGCATCTTTTGCCTTTCCATGGAAACGCAAGTGCGAGAATTTATAGCAAGAATATTAAAAAGTAAATTTAACGAAGAGCTAAATTAGCCGTAAAGTAGAAAAGAGAAAAGGGTACAGAGGGCAAAGCACTACGGAAAAAGAGATAGTTGAAGGCCGTGCCTTAGAAGAAAAGGATACAGATATCGACGCAGTTTATAATCCTTCTAAAGATGCAGATGGGATAAGTAGAGGAGTAAATAACCTTTGAAAATTGGAAGTGAAAAGGAAATAACTACAGTTTACATTACAGATATTATCCTAATAAATTCATACTTTAATATCTTCTCCTCGATCTCCACGTTGTTTTCTTCCTTCCTATTTCCAATGAATATTTTGAATCCAACAAGTTTAACATAGAAAATCACTAAACTTTTCATTTCCAGAGGCATCGTTGTTTTTTAACACTCATTAGCATATTCTATGACGATTTACTTCATAGTATTCCAAGAATATGCACGACCTGTAATCACTAGAGAATCAGTGTTGTGAAGAATACGCAAAAACGAACGACTAACACACTATTTCCGGTGCATGCACCCCCTGCCACACGCCGAAAGGCGGCTTGCAGGGTACAAACATAGATTATTTCCCATGTAGTGAAAAAGCAAAATAATTCAAAGATATTTCTGGTACCAACAGCTGCTTTATTCCCTTAAATATCTTTTATGAAATACTCCAGAAAATCATTTCATTGGAATAAATTTTATTCTGACAGTATGCGAGTATATTCGAAAGTACACCAAATAAAATAATGAAAAATTAGATTTCGATCGAATAAAATCAATTTCGAAACAAATTTTCGATAGTATAAAGGAACAGACATTTAACATTATTTCAAGGTAAGTTTTGTTTCAGATTTGAGCGTAATAATTCACGTTTTGGGATAATTAATCAGAGTATGGAGTTATGGAATTATTATGCGGAGGAAGGAGTTGTGGGATACTTGACGAGAGTAAGGGAAATGCAAAAATAAAATCAGTCTACCTTTTGAAGAGGCTTAGCTACCATTCACCCGTTGGAAGTGCACTCTGACATTGCTGGTTGACACCCACTTGCTCAATTCACTCTTAAATTAAGTGGAAACTGTCGCTGAAATCGTAGAAACAATTCGACTTAGTTCACTCTAACTGATAACTTAATTTTTACGGCCGTACAGTCCACTGCATTTGTCAGCGTATTTAGATAGCACAATTTCGTTTACTATAAATAAGACCATTATTTAACATTTATACTCATGCCAAAACAGTTATTCTGCTCTAAAGGAACAAAATGAACATCAAATCTTATTTCCAGCAACACTATACACTACACTGAACAAAATGTCTTTTGGTTGTCGCAATTTCCCTTCCGATGTGTACCACTCGATTACTTGGCAGAGAGTAAAACGGAAAGGAGAAATTATGGTGAGTTGGTCAAAAGACGAGAAACGGAATTCTCTTTCTTTTCCACTAGAATATTCAGTGTGGCATCACTCCTCTGTCCTCTGAGTAGTTAAAGGATTTTAAAAAATAACTGGTTCAGGTACAGCTGGTCTAAGCGCGGACTGGAATATGCGAAGGTCAGGTTATGCTATTTGCTAAGGCAAGCCAAGCGCTCATCGGAGCTCATGAATCACCACTAGGGAATACTGTGGCTGGAAAACTCTTTCGTACACAAGTATTGGTAGTCGAACAAGAAAGATACCTATTAGAAATCATATTGACGAGGCGATCAGTAAAAATTCAAATGGAAAAAATCTTGCTTGCGGGACTTAGAAAGTTTTACAAATACAGCAGATAAAGCCCATATGCAACCTAATGGTTTGGATAATATCTATATTGATAACAATTTTTTCTACCAATTTGTTCAGCTTCTGATACAAAATTATGTATTGGAACTAATTCCAACTGAATATTTTCAAAAATATGTCTCCTTCCTAAAAAAAATCTTCTTTACATAAGTATAAGCCCATCGAGTAAAACGCTCAATGGTTAAGGGAATCCGTATCATTGTCCATTTCCGAAGAGGACAGAAAGATACATTTATCTCGTATGATCCCTATATACGTATTTCATGCACTATGTTCCTGCACACTAGTTCCGGTACACTAGCTCAATATCCTCCCAAAGTGCAGATGATTACGTAACAGATTTAGGCCGAAATCCGTTGAAGTCTCATTCAAATCGTTTTCAAGTATTTTTCTATTCAAACAAAGTTTCTATAGGACGTTTCAGGCTTGCAGATTTTTATTCCCCGAGGTAAATAAGATGCACATCGTACATTTCAGTTTCCACCAACTTCCGAGTAAAGAAAGGATTACTTTTCACATTGAGGTGTGTGCCTTAAAACCCGCTGGGTTCCATCAACTTGTATCCCTTCACTCTTTCCTCTCCAGTTCCCCAAGAAAAATCTAAAACGATCTTTCAGATGCTTTCTCCTGTGCATTCTCGCGTGCAACTCATTTTTTCCCGTCACCCTTTAGCCTTGCAAAGAAATCCCTTCGTGTCTTTCGCTTCTCTTCAAAATTCTTCCTTTTTCCCAAGCGCTGCCTTATCCTTCCGCTAGACAGAAAATCGCTCTCCACGGCGATGCAGCCGCCAGACTTCCTCGTCGTCTCGTATTAAAACATTATTTCGCAGCCTTCTTATTTATCTTTCTCTCAGCATCTCAGCTACACCACGACGTTAATTGATTCGTGCGAGGCTTTGCATTCCAAATGTAATTTTCGAGGAAGTTTGGATATGGCATATTTATATTGCGCTGGTCTCGCGTTTTATTGTCGAAGACAGCATTTTTAACTTAACCAAACGTTTGTAGACCGTAACGTTTTAGCTACCTGCCTGGATGCGCTTTCATTTGTTATACGAGGGCTATTGGCGCTAATACTCGCGATGGCAATGACACATCAA
Organism: Ladona fulva; assembly: GCA_000376725.2. NCBI lineage: Eukaryota > Metazoa > Arthropoda > Insecta > Odonata > Libellulidae > Ladona > Ladona fulva. The sequence continues at coordinate 560,272 of KZ308571.1, read as the reverse complement.
TTATTCATGACGCGTCAGTCTGCTCTGTTTTAAGAAATGCCTAATTGCATATCTCAAAAAGTGTGAGAGGGCATTTTGAATGCATATTCTTTGCCACATATCCACTGCTATGGGTCCTGTAGTGTCTCATTGGATTTTTTTAATCGATATTCTATCAGGATCGGTCTCATAGAGCAAATGAATTGCCCAGCTAGGGGCGCAGCGATCAAGGGGTGTCAAAATATTTGAATATAAGGAATTTATGTTGTGTGCTTCCAACTAAAAAAAAGAACCTGTTTTTGGGAGAGTAAAAACATAATATAAGAAAATTGTGGAAATTGTTAAAGTAAGATATTCATCGATGAAACTATTCTTGAATGATTTTCGTTTCCAATATAGTGTTACTTGAAAACTACCGAATAAGACTGACTGTAAAATCTAAAGAGGAAGCGTGAACAATTACGACAACGTCTATTCTTACCTAAGGGGGCCAGTAACATAAATTTGGCACCGTATCACCTGCATGTTGAAATTTAGTGGACTTGTTGTCGATAAAACCGCAGGTTGAAACAGAAATAACAAAAATATCAATAATCAAAACTAATATCTTGTAAAGCGTTATGAAATTGCACAGGGTCACAACTATTCTACGAAATGCAATAGGTTTCCAATTCCTCGACACCTAAACTCTTTTCTAAAAAATATGTAAAAGGATATTGGAATTCAGATCAGAATTGCTGTAGATGTAGTCGAACCCTTACAATCCGGTAGCATATCTTTATTACTCTCATAAAAAAGTACTACGCAGCCATATCTTAATTTGAGTAATTTTTTATATCAATGACTCTGAGGTTAGGTGTAAGAAAGGCCCATTGGGCCTAACATCGCCATAAGGGTGAAATAGATAAATAAATAAAAAAAAAATCCTCAAAAATAGTTCCTTTAAAATGTTAAAGCAACCACTGGGAAGGTCAAGTATCCAATTTTGATTCCCAGTCCTATTAATTTTTTTACATTCATTTTTTCTTGGAATTCTTCCTATTTGCATCCATTACCTGCAAGGCATTCTTTTGCCATTTTCCTCATCATACCTAAGTTTTTTGTTCCGGGAGGACCAGCGGTGAATTTTTTATTACCCTGCTGTTTTAAGAAAAGATATTTCTACTCCCAATTTATAAACATATTTACAACAAGTTTCTAAATTACATGGAACCTAGAGGAAGGAAAATGATCACACTTAAAAATACTCCTTTTCAAGAGGAGAGTCTAATCACATGCAAAATTTAGCGAGACATTGTGAATTCTTCGATTTGAATCTCATTGATAGTTAATTTCGAATATTTGTGGACAATACGGTAATTTTTAAGGAAATAGATAGTTGAGAGTGTAGATTAGCAATGTCAAATGAGTTAGATGCAGTTAAGAAATTCAACTTCTCTCACACGCAGAAAGGCGGCTTGCTGGGTATTTACATAGAATTAGGTATAAGCAGTTCGATTTAAATTTAATTAATCATCACAGAAAGGTATACCTGCGAAAGCTGGCTCGCATTAAACCCACAAATTAAAAATAATGGAAAGATTAAAGAAAATAAAGAATCGGAAAACGACGTGTTCATGAGGCTGTTGCGGATTAAGAGGCAAGTAATGAATGAGCCAATTGCACAAGCAAATTCTCAACATGGGTGAGCTTATAGCTCATTCCCGCATCAAGAGCATTGGAGGGGCGGTGGAAATGTTTGCTATGTGCAGGGAAATTGAAACAAACGTTTTGGGATCCTTTTAAGGCTGTTTGTGATAGAATACCCTTCAGCGATACGCGACCACTTGCTTTGAGTGTGGTATGTCGACGTAACATTCTTTTGTAGGTGTAATTACGATGATTGATAGTGTGGTAACTTAAGTTTCGTGTAAAGGTGTGGTAAGTTAGTAGCTGAAAACCAATTTTCACATGAAAGTTGAATGTGTTCAAATAGTAACCTCGACGTTAATACGTTTGTTTGATATAGATTTTAACGAAATCTTGAAATAACCGATACACACTAAATTAAATAGCTTCCAGTAATTAGCTTTTTGTAAATGTTGTTACCGTTATGTTATTTATCTGTTATTACCTTTCTCCGAATTCTATTATTTAAAGTCTATTTATTCAGGCCTGATTAAAACTAACACTTAAGAGATCGTAACTTCAGATTATATAATAACAAGACGAAACATTGAAGTTAGATAATAGCTTTTGTTTGCAAACAACGGCTATTTGGAGCTTTTCTTTAACTCTCATGTCTTACCACGGCCGTGTTCCTTTTCCTTACAGATAAACAAGACGAAAGATAAAATCATAACGAACGAGGAAAGATATGGTGAAATATTAACTTCCCAAAGTATTTGCTGATTTATCGCCTTTAAATATAACTAAGTGCGTAATTCCAAGGGAAGAAGAGAGCAATTCAACGTATTTGATAAATTCGACTTTATATTTTCATTAAAGCATTCGCTACTTCTTCTTGAGAAAAATAACTTATAAAATAACGAATAAATTCACCTACCTTACTACCTCTTCACCTACTTACACTTTAATCATTCTCAGCTTTCATGGTAATGAGCTCTACAAATAATCATAGAAGTGACATATTAGAACAAATTTTTACCAATGTAAGCCGAATCTTCCCACAGTTTTTAAGATGATTTTTCAAACTGGTGAAGAAATTAGTTTTCGGTGAGTATGAACTGATACAAAATCATGCATGCAAATATTATTTGTTCCAGAGATTCCGAGAGACTAAAAATTATACTCAAATTTTGCCTGAATGACTTAGCTGTATCCACATCTTCTCAGTTGTAATAGTAAATTTACAACTGTGATATTAATGATGTTCGAATTATTACTGGTTTGTAGGTTTCTGCGGTGCTGGTTACTTGAATTCTGGATGTTTTATTTTCGGGTTACACCACGTTGTTGATTTTCCATGCCGTCGAAACTGTCGTCACGGAGAGTCAACAACGCGGTGGAACCCATAGGAAAAACATCCAGAATTCATTCGAATGATTAATTTGTATCTCAGAATTTCTTATATCGAATAATGTATGAGAATCATTTAGAATATATATAAAACATTTTTATAAGGATTTCACGTCATTATGATTTTGAAATCCACTTCTTGGCAATATATAGCACTTTGTGTTGAGGTTGAAATTTAAAGAGCCATTGCATATTAGTTTTAGGAGATCTGCTCTCCAAATTGTTTCAAATTAAATTAGAAATAGTTTAACTTTTCCAAAATAGAGCAGTTAATTGAACACATTGAAGCATTTCATCTGTTATTTTTTATGACAATAATAACACGTCTTTACTGAAGGACGATATTGAGACTAGTTAGTCTTTTCTTACATCTAACCTTGTGTCATTAAAAAAAATTAAAGAAAGAGCTCTTGGGATTTATGCAAGGGAAAAAGCTATCGAAAGAAGGAAATATCACCCGGTTTAAAAATATGAACCTGAGTCTGCACTTAGGAAAATATTAAACGCAGCAGGAAAACAGCCATAAGGTGGAGTGAAAATATAGCGAAACCTAATTACAGTTAGGAATTAGGATAACTGGAAGATTAATTACAATATTGTACTTTCCAAAGATTCATCCTTAGAGGCAAACTGGAAATCGAATTACCGACAAAAAAATTATCTTTCGAATGAGATGATTTCACATTGCAATGTTACCGAAAGGACCTATTGAAGTCGTTTGTTCCGAATACGTATGCACCATTGCAACCAGCTAATTTGCATCTTTCATTTTCAGAGCTCAGCATTTAACTTCGGAAGTTCACTTAAAGCTACGTTTGATCAACGTTTCAATTACCTGCAGCATTCATCAAAGGGACATACGTTTCTAACAATTCTCGTCCTTTTTTTCCGTTCCGCCGCTACTTTCACCAGCCGCCACACAAGAAGGCATTCGCCCGCGATGCAGCGCCTTTTGCTTGCATTCGCAAACTCTCTCGGGACTTAAACAAAAGGCTGATGCATCCCCGTACGTTTGTGTGTGCGGGGAAAACTGAAAGGCGGGAGACGCGCTCCGTCGTAAATGATGGAGATGAGGAGAACAGAGGAGAGCTGCGTGTTCTTAAAGCATATTAGTCTAGAGAGTTGCTGCAACTGAGCGAAACCTAGAAAATGAAAGCCTGAGGGCATCCCGCAACGCAAAGAAGAGACACAGAAATGTTAGGGTGACGCGAGAAGAGAAATAAGGGAGTAAGACGCAAGGGACAGGAGAAGAATGATTAGGGAAGACTTTTTAAGGACTGCGAGGTGAATAAAAGACGATCGCCGGAAAGATAGGAGTATGAATACTTTTCGCAGTTTCGGAACATTTAAGTGTATGGCTTTAATTCGAATCTTGACGGGAAGGAGGAGGAGGAGCGTCTGTTGAATGAGAATGGTTTGAAGGAGTTTTTTTCGCAGAAAACATCAAATATTAAAGGAAGCGCAACTCCAAACCTTCCAAACAAGCGTGAGAGATCTTGCCAGCTGAATTATTTAAGAGTTTACCGGACTGACTCACTAATTCATGCAAGTTATGCTCACCGAACGGAAGAGCTGTTTTACTGCAGAAGACAGGAACATTGGCTTCCAAATATGAGTAAAGCTTTGCCTCCGAGCGTGCCTGTTTACATTTTCCATTTTTTCTCAAATTATTTCCTTCTTATACTTAATTAATCTCAGTTAATTAGTTTTTAGGTCGGTGTCTATGTACCGAAAAATAAATACTTCATTCATAAAGACTCATTCTTGATACATTTTATTAGTGGAAATAACTTCAGTGGCTCGTCTGTAAAAATTTGCTGTATATGATTCTTGTGACCCTCTACGAACGTTTCCCTACTGAGCAGACGATGCGAAGGAATAGTTGCACTTTTATTTAGCGATGAAGAAATTTAAAAATAATAGCGTTAATTGCTGTAAATTTATAACAACTGGGCACAAAATGCTGTCTTGGAAAAACGTACATTTTGCGTCAGGGAGTATTAATACTTTCTGCTTATTTGCTCCATTAAAAATGTCATTAGAATGTATTTAATGTATACCTATTATACCACTTTTTCTTTGTTAATAATTCAGTTAATGGTATCGCTACTTTTTTAAAACTGATAGATATTTTGCCTACGGTAGGATAGCCCAAGTTATATCGCCAACTTTGGAGAAGAGTAGCAGTTTACGTAACGATAACTGTAATTCGGAGGCACTTTAATTGTAATTGTGAGACGTTATTAATATTAACTACTTCGTCAGAACTAAATTATACACTTTTTTAAGATCGTATGCATCTCAGAAAAATACTATGGTAGTAGAAAATGTTATATCTCACGCAAGATATCAAGTAAAATTCATAAGTATTAAAAACAAACAATGCCAATTTCGATCATTTCCCCCTCCATTAACTTTGGCAGTAAAATATATTGCAGAGTTTTTTATTATTTAGGGACCACTAAAATAAAATTCTTAACTCTTTTATCTTAGATTAGCAAGCTTATATCTTTAACAAACGCATTGCGTTACTTTCAATATACGAAGCACATTCTAATTTATTATTACATCGGAGTGATTTTTCTCAGATTTAAAACATCATTTTCTACTAGCTGCAACGTAAAACTCAGGAAATAAACAGAATCTCTGTTTACGTGTTCCTACTCTCGTCTTTCTACGTCGCATCCGATTCATATTTTTCCCACTTTACATTCAGAATTCCATTACACCGTATATTATACCCACACTCAGTCACTATCCCTTCATCTATGTTTCCATTCTTCACTCGTACTCCAAAGGACCCAATTGTTTTTCTTCTTCATCCCTCGCTTCCACCGCAACAGCTATTTCAACTTTCTCTTCCAGAATCCTCGTTCTTTCCACTTCAATCCCATCGCATTTTCCGCACTGAATTAACACAGCTTCGGAGAGTTTCGATATAAAACGTCCATCAGATGTCTCGATAATACCACTTCGCAAGTGAATCTGAAACTCGATGGGAATTTCACCATCTCAATGCTTTAAGGGATTGTTTTCCACTTCCCCAACATTGGAAACAGTCGAGATATCTTCAAAGGGTACTAAATCGGGAAGAATAATACGGGACTCGTCCGCAAAGAGGCCTTTTTCCAACCAATTTTAGCTAATCTGATATCCTTACACTCCCTTGTTTCATCATGTGCTCCGTTGCAGCTCTCTTTTTTAATACGTGGAGACGGTGCCTGATTGTAAACTTAAGTGGAGTATTTTCATGTGCTACTATGAGAATCCATTTTTCTTTTTCCTCTCGACATTCTTGAGTAATCAGGATCTTTAGCTTTTTAAATTCTCCAAAATAGATCGATTTTAAAGACGATAGGAAACAGAAGGGCTAAACTAATTGAACATGTAATGAGGCATAATCAGTACCTAACAAACATAATTGAATGAAAAGTTGTAGGAAAGGAACCTAGAAGACGTCCCAGAGCTTCTTTCTTCAAGAACATGGAGAAGGAGATGGATTTGACATAGTATGCTAGGTTTAAGGAAGCATCAATGAAAAGAGAGACATGGCTACTGCGACAAGGCACTGCCTTTAGTACGAGTATATAATGATGACTACAAGAAGATTGAGACATTTGAAGAAACAAAAGTTCTACGTCTACTTATACTCTCCCAGATATACCGTTATAGCTCAAAGCTGGTTTATTATTAATGGGATTAAGAATATGATAATATCTTCTCAACGATAAGCAACTCTAGAATACTCATGACCTTTGTGAATATGATTCCTTTACAATAAAGCCATCAAAAGGAAACAAATCCTAGTTTTTAAATTCAAATCGTTCAGAAATAATTTAACAAACCAATAAAAATGTCTCCACAAAATGCACTGGCTTTTATAATCCTTACCTAAAAGTTATCGAAACTCTTTTCTCGGAAATATAAATGTTGTCAGCCACGATTATTACGAAGCCTTTTCAACCGAATCCTGTTGAAACATTTTTGGCACGTAATAAATTATGAGCAAATAAAATATTTACGTAGGGATCAATTTTTCACGTGGGATATTTTCGTTCACACTTTCAATTAAATAAATGTTCCCTGAAAATTCACCACGTTTTCGAATTATGTTAAGTGTTTCCAACATTCATTGTATCAAAATCAAGTAGTTTCATTTTTAATTTGGGTAGTGTAGGTATTCTATGATGAAATAAATGTCATTTTTTATTATCTGATTTTGAACTTTCCAATTAGCAACCTTATGAAAGAAATAAAACACAGTACATATAAACAAATTTTTATCAATAGAATATATACTATAATGGTGGAATAAAATCCAATGTCCCTTATACCTTTGGCAATGTACATCAATCTGCAGTTTTGTGAGTGGTAAGAGTTGCATACCCGTTCACATTGCATATGGTTTACATTAAGTTCATTACATATATTCTATATATTTAGCTCATTTTCAGTTCAATAAAAATCAAAGCGATCAAAAACAGCTGGGTTTTTGATACATTGGATTAAAATTTAAAGCAATTAAATTATACGTTAAGGGAGGGAATAATAAGGTCGATATATACATATATTTTGCCATAAATAAGAAATTCTGTACGAAATGCGACATGCTCGTACATCACAAAATTCTGTGGGCACACTTTTATAACCTTCTATTTGAATCATATGCATGTTAGGATTTCAGGATTCCTATTAACTTACAGAGATAAAATGAAGAAATAATGGTAAGTTTTCCGAGTAAGGACAAGGTCTTCGCATGACAACTGACAAATCCCAACCAACGTCTGGAGTATAATTCATACATAAAAGAAGTTCCAGAACATGCGCGTTCGTACTAATTAACTGTACGCATGAGTTGGTTAGAATACGTAATCAAAAATTCTCCCCCTTATTCTACCGAGGAGTTGATGAATTCCAAATGCCGCGTGCTGGTATTGATAACCCAAATCCGAATCAATTTTCTTCCACTATTACGCTGATGAAGCAGAACATAAGGCGACTGTGAACCTTGAAGCTTGAGAATGGTGAACCAAACAGGGCAGCAAATAGAATCGATTCTAAACATCCTTCCCATTTAATCATCTCTCCCCTGTCCGCAGTGAATAAGGCTCATGCCATAATAATTCCGCTGATCATAATCTTCGGCCACCCGCTTCTCTTTACTGCTCTGTCTCATCGCACCCCTCTCATTCTTCTTCTTCTGGAACTCTTTATTCCCTATTCCCCGCAGTTACTCTTCCCCCTACTTTTCTTCCAATTTCAAACCTACCGTGAATCCCCTTCCACCTCTCACCGATTCCCCTTCTTACATTTAGATGTAGGTACCGGTGATAAAGCTTATATCTTTAACAAACTCATTGCGTTACTTTCAATACACGAAGAACATTCTAATTTATTATTACATCAGAGTGATTTTTCTCAGATTTAAAACATCATTTTCTACTAGCTGCAACGTAAAACTCAGGAAATAAACAGAATCTCTGTGTACGTGTTCCTACTCTCGTCTTTCTACGTCGCATCCGATTCATATTTTTCCCACTTTACATTCAGAATTCCATTACACCGTATATTATACCCACACTCAGACACTATCCCTTCATCTATGTTTCCATTCTTCACTCGTACTCCAAAGGACCCAATTGTTTTTCTTCTTCATCCCTCGCTTCCACCGCAACAGCTATTTCAACTTTCTCTTCCAGAATCCTCGTTCTTTCCACTTCAATCCCATCGCATTTTCCGCTCTGAATTAACACAGCTTCGGAGAGTTTNATTTAAATAAAATTGAGTTTTAAAGATTGAAGAAGATGGTGGATACCTAAATCTAAAAATATGGAAATTCGGTAACAGGTAATAACGAAAGTAAATGATTGGCAGTACATTATTTTAACAACTATAGGCTTCATGACTTACCAAGTGATGCATTTACAAAGTTGCGCAATACCTGTAGAGATTGCTGGAACTAATAAATCTCCCTGGATTATCCGCAGTAGCACTTGAACTGGGGCAACCACCTTCACAAAGTTGCAGCAATTAACATACGCGGATATGCCAAATGATTCGTCGGTATGAGAGATAGGAAATTATCTCCAATGCCAGTGGGAAATCATTATAATAGAGGATTTTACGAGCTTTGCTCCTGTTACTGGATCGAATTCATAGGGGAAACATTCCCAGAAGTTAGAGTGATCATGCGACTCCTTGCAACCACAATTAACATGATGCCGATCTTCAAAATATAGAAAGATATTACATGAACCTATCTTCTCCTTCTCATGCTGCAATATCATAAATGCATAGAAGTATGCTGGTCACTTGACATATACACGCCCTGCCGTATGCTGAGAGGTGCCTAAAATAATGCCAGTAGGTATAGGTTTAGAAATTGGTAGTTCTCTCGATATTAAATCACAAATTTTTCTACGGCGTATTAAGATTGGGTCGATCCCTGATCGAGGTTTAGCAGCAGTAAACTAGCATTAAGTTTGACCAAAAGAGAAACTGAGCTCTGGAAATGCATAATGGAGGAATATTAAAGCACAAATTGGCAGAAAATCTGATTGATGTCGCTACGGAGATAGCTTTCATACGATGTCGTCTTTGTCCACGTTTCAAGATCAATGCGAACATCCTTATGACCAACCGAAAGGATCTGCTAGATAGTTTCATAACCGATGCTCCTGCTCTGACATTTGAATAGGGAAAAGCAGTGGAACGTAAAATATGTGCTTTGACGGGGTGAATCCTGAATCGAATTATAATGACTTCAGAAATTCGTCTTAATTCTACTTGGTTCTCTCATGCCTTGATTTACTTGAGCTCAGAGGAAGTGTTAAGTTGAATAAAATAAGATATATCTACGATATCCGAATTATATTCGGTTATCTATGATCTTTCGCACTATCCATATCATTATCCCAATTACAGCATATTGAAACCGATTTTAGGGTTTCATCATAATCGTTCGATGACTCTGCCAAAAGACTTTCCACCATTTGAGAGAGATCTACATCTACATATGCAGCCCTAAAGCCGCCTTTCAGCGCACATTGTTCGCGCTAGAAATGAATTATTGAAACGTCTAGTTCCAGCATCTATTTCTCTGATCATTCTCTAAGTAACAATACGGTCTGTTGAGCATGGGATACGTATAATGTCAGCTCTACAAATAAAATAACAAACTTAGTAATTTCCACAAATATATTTAGAAACCGGTCGTGTTTCTAAATATATTTGTGGACATTACTAAGTTTGTTATTTTATTTGTAATGTCTTTCCACGAAGTACGGCCTGAGAACTTAGATTTTATGTCAGCTCTACTTAATAAGAATTTTCTTCGCTCCCACCGACTAAATAGAGATGATGGAGAGCGACTAATGTAATGGAAATGATGGAGAATCATATCTATATTGACCATTATTTTATCCTGATTACTATTTTCTTCAAAGAGTCAAGGGTTTTAATCCTCTTTTCCTAAACCCCCCTGTGATGTCGGCAGTTATCGTAAATGTCCTCCATGTTTGCTTTAGCTTAGGTGTGCCGAGGAGGAAATCGTCTTTGCAGATGAATAAGGATCAGAGGAACTTGTAGTCGTCAGGTAACGGACTTCTTTGAATGGTACCACTTTCGTTGATTAAAGACTGAAACATATTTTTCACTCAGTGAGGGGGTATATATGTATATGAGCGAATCACTACGGTTACTGCAATGATATGCGCATGTGCACTCCATGGATTTCTTGGGAGTGGAAAAGTGGTTAACATGAAAAGAATCCGTTTCATGTAATATACATCTTAGATGTGAAAATAAAACACCTTGGGGGTTATTATATGGGTACCCAACATTTAATCTTACATTTTCGGGCAAATTGACATCCAAAGATGGAGGAAGAGTTACTCTACTTTGATTGAATATTCAATCAAAGGAATCACAAAGTTATGTAAATCAAGTATGCTTCTACATTTGGTATTTAACTCGCGAGGACTATATACAGCATCTCTCTTTCATTTCAGGAACTGTTGCTCAAACTTATGAAATTTTCTAACTACGTATTGATTAAAATCCTTGAAAACCTTCAATTATGCTATTTATATATTCANTTACTTCGAGAACGTAGGCTATAAGCACAACAAAGAGATACGTTAAAAGATTGCTGGAAGAGGGATTTAGAGGGATTCCGAGTAGACGGATGAAGGAACCTTGAAGATGTGCTAGAGATAATGGAAATTGTGCACGTAGAAGTGTCTAAGATAGAGGAGCAAATGGCAAAGACAGCTGTCGTGTTTACAATCCTGTGATGTGGAATATACTCGGAGATCGTGCAGCGGAGAGCTGAGCGGGGATGTTTATTGTTTACCTTCCACATCACACGGTAGACACAAAAACATAGCAGGATAACGACTGACCACAGCGGTGATAAAACATTCCAAAATTGCGATTCCTTTTTATTTTCATTTTCCCGGTTTCCAGCTCAAAAGAGACTCCTAACATTATTAAAAAAAGGCGCGGCAATCTTTCCGCCATAAATATACACCCTCTTTCGGAAGCTTTTTCCTTCTATTAAGATTTCGTCCTTCTACTATTTCAGCGCCGATGTTAACGAAAACGGTTATTTAATAAACTTCCCCCAGTAGCCTACGTACTCCTCCATAAATTGCGGCCCCAATTCAGTTGTGAAAGTAATCTTTTGCCGCTCCTCGTGGAAGAGACTATTTTTCACTCTGTTTTCATCGGTAGTGGTGCTCATGTTAAGTAAATAACATTTTGCCTCCAATGCTCCCTACGCACTCTATTAGAAAGCACGTCTCACTTGCGTTTCGAAGAACGAATAAATTCTGAATTCAATTGCTTTTGATTAATAAGTAACAGTATGCTGTGCGACGCTTAGGAGCAAGAACATAAAGAATTTCAATACTTCATTGCTATTCCTAAAATTTGACTCCTTTATTAAAATTATTACAATGAAACACACTGATATAGTTTGGGCTTTGACAACTGCTTTGCCAGTACGCTGACAACTACGTTGCAATGAATTATTTAGAATTTCATATGACTAATATCTATGATGTCTAAAATTTCTGTAAAAAAAAAAACAGGGCTTTCGGATAGCCATGTGAGTAACTCCTTCGACTCCGATGAAAACGGTTCCTGGTTCGGTTCCCGATGGGGACTACCTCGCGAAATGGCCTTAGCTTTCGAAGCACTATTAAAATTACCAATACTACTACAAAAAAGAAAGCTTTACGCCCATATTTGAAGGTAATTTTAGGCCATTCAAATAAAAAAGTATTCCACTTGGAAATTGGATCATCGGTAAACAAAAAAACATCAGTCCCCGTTTCCAGTATCCCGAACTATAAAGCGATGGATGCATCGTAGCCATTTTGTTTTGCGACATTCCTGATGTGGGATATTTCATTTTCGATCCTCTAACTACTGCGCCTTCATCTATTCATTTCCCTTTGGTACTTAATACCTCTCCAGGAAATGGGACGATTCTGGAAATTGTGCCGCTTTGCCATCTTTCAAAGCGAATGGGAGCGCTGGCCGAGCATCCGAGGAAGATGAATTCCCAATGCGCCGCTGACGCAATCTCATTCCGACACTCGCTCAAAAAGCCAGCTGTAGCTCTTAAAAAATCCGTTATTCGTTCAAAGGGAAGAACTGCGGTTTCCATGTCTCTTAATCTAAAATGGGATAGAGCGCTGGGAGTTTTCTGCTCATCAAAAAAGCTATAGTTTCAGAAACGTCGCAAAAGAGACGATCGATGGAATTAATGTGCGCTTTGAATGGAATCGGTGAATGGCAAAAGCTACCGACTATGAACAATCCGCTTCTTTACTTTATTAAGAGGCCTCCATATCTTAAGTAGTGCACGTTAAACGAGATTTAAATGTAAACACTATTTATGATCAATCCATCCATCCAACAATGCGGGGGTAAAACATTATTTTTCTTCAAAACGATGATATAATGATTATTTCTCCTCATATTTGACCTCCATTTAGAAGTTTTGCAAGAAGATAGACTTCGCTACATAGTAGTTGGTACATACATTAAAAACGAGCATTTTGGCATTAAGGATTTTCCAGTAAATATCTCTTATTTCTAAAGTAGCACAAGAAAATGGTTTGAATAAATAATATGAACCCAATTGACGTCCAAAAAAGTAGATAATATTTTTGTTCACAAAAATGAGATACTTTTCTCAATCTTAAGGACAAACTTACAGGTTGTTAACTAGATATTTGTATTGCATAATTCCCCTTAGTAAGAGAAATAGGCCAAAGTGATTGATTTCTCCCTGGGGATGGAAAAGTTAAATTAATGAACTGAGAAAATGAAAATGAAAATAGACATTTACCCGTACCACATAACGTTTTATTTAGCGACCATGGTTTCGACGCGTCGCGTCATCATCAGGCTTTCCGGTAAAGTTTTGCCTTAAAGGCCGTACTGCCTCTGATAATACTATCAATAAATTCTGGCAAGACTTTGTGGTAGGAAGCCATGGTCATGAGGTAGGAAGTAAGAAGAGGTATGAAATAAGAAGAGGTAGGAAGAGGTAGGAAGCCATGGAAGCCATGGTCGCTAAATAAAACGTTATGTGGTACGGGTAAATGTCTATTTTCATTTTCATTTTCTCAGTTCATTATGGCTTCCTACCACAAAGTCTTGCCAGAATCTATTGATAGAAGTTACATTAATTTTGAACCAACTTTCTAGTCGATTATTCCATCGATTAACATACATGTAAATTTATATGTAAGATTTAAATTTCCACCAGAAAGACATCCTACGTCTGTTAACAAATATATTCTGAACACTAAAGGTGACAAGGGAACAGCATAGCATTAACAATATCTTGCAAATTATTCTATCCCGCGGCACACTTGGGATTCTGCGGTTCTTAGTCTGATAGTTTTCCTTAAAAGTAAATACAAGCTTTTGAACAATACAGACGCAGGTGTGCCTTTGTGGAAGTTATTAATACAAGAAAGCTCCATTATGAGTAACCTTTACTTTACCACAAGACAAGAAAACCTGACACAGGAAGATTTAGCTTTGCTATGAAACCATGGTCGCTTAATTAATTTTCCTGTCTTGTGGTCCACTGAATGTTTCCTACCATGGAGTTTTTTCACAAGCTATTAATGTCTGTGGTATTAGTACTGTTATACATACTATAAAGCTTAGATCATTTCGCACCACCGGTCACCGATCAGGCCCCCACCGAGAATCGAACCCGGGACCGTTTTCAACTTTCGAACGCGTTGCCCACTTGCCTGTTCGGAGACCCTTTTTAATATCTGTAGCAAAAGATACATAGATAGAAGCGAGTCAGGAAAGCTTCTCATTAAATGCTTAAATTAAGTAGTAACAATATTGTAGTAAATCAGAAAAATAAAAGCTTTCGAATTCCTATTGGATTACTTATCCATTACTTCGAGAACGTAGGCTATAAGCACAACAAAGAGATACTTTAAAAGATTGCTGGAAGTGGGATTTAGAGGGATTCCGAGTAGACGGATGAAGGAACCTTGAAGATGTGCTAGAGATAATGGAAATTGTGCACGTAGAAGTGTCTAAGATAGAGGAGCAAATGGCAAAGACAGCTGTCGTGTTTACAATCCTGTGATGTGGAATATACTCGGAGATCGTGCAGCGGAGAGCTGAGCAGGGATGTTTATTGTTTACCTTCCACATCACACGGTAGACACAAAAACATAGCAGGATAACGACTGACCACAGCGGTGATAAAACATTCCAAAATTGCGATTCCTTTTTATTTTCATTTTCCCGGTTTCCAGCTCAAAAGAGACTCCTAACATTATTAAAAAAAGGCGCGGCAATCTTTCCGCCATAAATATACACCCTCTTTCGGAAGCTTTTTCCTTCTATTAAGATTTCGTCCTTCTACTATTTCAGCGCCGATGTTAACGAAAACGGTTATTTAATAAACTTCCCCCAGTAGCCTACGTACTCCTCCATAAATTGCGGCCCCAATTCAGTTGTGAAAGTAATCTTTTGCCGCTCCTCGTAGAAGAGACTATTTTTCACTCTGTTTTCATCGGTAGTGGTGCTCATGTTAAGTAAATAACATTTTGCCTCCAATGCTCCCTACGCACTCTATTAGAAAGCACGTCTCACTTGCGTTTCGAAGAACGAATAAATTCTGAATTCAATTGCTTTTGATTAATAAGTAACAGTATGCTGTGCGACGCTTAGGAGCAAGAACATAAAGAATTTCAATACTTCATTGCTATTCCTAAAATTTGACTCCTTTATTAAAATTATTACAATGAAACACACTGATATAGTTTGGGCTTTGACAACTGCTTTGCCAGTACGCTGACAACTACGTTGCAATGAATTATTTAGAAATTATTTCCACAGAGTTTGAGAATTTTGAGATAATTTTGTAGTCAAAAGCAACAAAAATATTCTGTTTATATAAAAATTGAGTATTTAAATATGAAAAATAATTTTTATAATATGAAACTAATAAAAAATAAAATGATAATGTGTCCTAACTGAAACTAGCCAGTGAAATTTGGTATCTTCTTTCTAAAACGTATTTTTAATTTTCTATACCTGTATTTTTAAAAATTAAGGAATAAATAACATGATTTAATTGCGTTATTATAAAAAGAAAATATTTTTACCTATTTATATTGTATTCCCTCGATTTCATCATTGTACCCCTGAATATTATAAGATTTTTTCTTGGGTTTGTAATTTGCTTAGCACCTACGAAATTTGCCATTTAGTTTCAGAGACTCATAGTTCATAAGCATATAGCTTCATAAACATCAGCATTATGAAGCACTATAAAAGTGTTTCCTAAGAAAATTGCTGGAGTCATTCTTCACCGTTCCAGAGAGCTAGAGTGGCGTAGTTCTCGTATAAAAACGAACAAACATCGTGGAGATGTATTCATTATTTATTTATTTACGATTACGTTGCATTTGGACATCTGGCCTGGTGGAAACGCTTGAGGAGAGCACAATATAAAAATTATTTTCATAATAATTGCCTGGCATACTCCCAAAGACTAGAGGAAAGCCACTCCAAAAACCTCCCGAGGGCAATACATTTCATTTCAAATTTACAATTTGGACGTTAATAGAACATAATATATAATGATTTATAATTAGATAGATTAGATAGTTAGATAGATAGGTTAATCTTTGGTTAACAGTAAAATGTCTAAAAACTATGAAGTGGTACAACATAGATGATACATTATCCATTTAGTCACATACAAAGTAGATGCTAAAGGAGAAATAAAAGTTTAAAAAATTGAAAAATCCAGAAGAAGAGGCGACAGCCTGGAGGTTACATATCATAAATTACCTAAGGGATATTAATGATTCGGTGTTTCTCAATCGAGAGGTCAAGTTGATTCCTTCAGACAAGAATTCGAACTACATTGAATAGACAAAATCACTTCTACGCTCACAACTGAATGTAATCCAAAATCGAGTTTCAAAATAATATTTCTATTAATAGCCTAGAATGCTATGAGCATGAGCCATGCTCACATTGTTATGTGGAATTCACTAAATATTTTCTTCTTTTAAGATGAGAAGATGATTTTATGATCCTACACAGATCTTGCGGTCAGTTTTCGAACCTAATTAAGTCAAAATGTCGTCCATAAACAAAAGTCAGTTTTCATGTTTTCACGGAGTGTACATACCACACAAAAAATGAGATAACTTCAAAATTTCGTATAAAACCCAGCCAAATAGTTGATGAGCGTCGGGGAAAATGAAGAAATAGAATTAAGAGAAGTAGATAGATTATCCTCCGTTAATAATATAAGAAGAAATGAAAAGAGGAGTAATCCATGAAGGAAGGATCATTTCCTACGAAAGGGCTAAATCACGAGGAATTTCACAATTGAAATTAAGAGACGGCAAAGTTCGAATCGATAAAATTAGCAAAGAAACCTGATTAAACTTGTAGTCTTCTATGTGACAGTTCATGTAATGAATCCTGATGAAAAGAAACATCAGTATACTGTATGTATTTTTCCAAAAGACGGGCATTAACTAATTTACCTAAAAGTATCTTATTTTCCTAAAATAGTGTACATTTTAAACATTCAATTCGGCTTTGCTCCTTAACGCTTGGGATATCAATTAAGAAGTAAATGTGATGAAATAAAGGTTAATTAAACTTAAATAACCGTTACTTGAAACTCATAGCTAAGAATCAGAAAAATATGGATTTAAATAAATAGTAATTAGGTGAAATAATTGGTAAATTGCCAATGTTTTCTAAATGGGTGATAATTTTTTCCTTTCTAAGTCTAATTAGTAAACAGATTTCCAGGATTTAAAGTTTGATCAAATGTACAAAATGTGTAATCCGACTGAATCCAAGAACGCAAACACAATCATTCGTCTAAAGCTAAGACTTTGTTTCGCATGAACTACGAACAGAATGAGTAAGCTTGTAGGTAGTCCGATTAAAGTTCCACAACATTTATATAAATGATTTCACTTGTCTTCATGTATCGCTAGTCAAATTGATGAGCCCCGTGATTATATGCGAGGCGGCATCAAAAGGAACGTCAAGCGAGGCGAAGATATAACGAATGCGCAAACAGCGAGCCGGATCACGGGCGATGCTCCAACAATCTAACGAATAAAAATCCAAATCCCGGCTCGGCCATTGCCCTTGTGAATATTTTATTACGGACAGGATATAGCACCGTGAGTTAATTATTTGTGTATGAAAATAATAAATTGATTGGAAACCACGACTGACATATTTTACTCAACATGGATTTTTTCTGGCCTTTCCCTGAAACTGCGGGATGAGAAACTAGTTTCGGAAAAGTAATTATCGTGGAGAACAGAAAATTTGAAAATTTCAATATTTGATGGGTTGATCAAATATTGACCAGGGATCGCAACGGATTTGCTTTTTGAACTTTCATTAAATCAGGTTAGAAGAATATAACGAAGCGCGCATTTGAACGTGGAGTTGAATTTTGATTCTTTCGGAAAAAACAGTGATTTAACTCAAAAAAGTGTCAAGCTATTGTTATAGGAATACTATCGACCCTGTATAATAGAGAACATTTTCTCTCTTTAGTAATGCTGTTCGACAATTACGAAACAATTGTATGTAGGTCACAAAACACGAGTTATAATATACAAGGACGAACACGGGGGCTTGTTTTATTGTATTTAAAGTGTCAAAAGATGCACCTTGGTTCAATTTGCTGCCAAAATATGATTAGACAACATACGGGGTGATAATTGGCGTTTTTAATCGTTTCTTTCTTGATGT
This sequence comes from Ladona fulva, assembly GCA_000376725.2. NCBI lineage: Eukaryota > Metazoa > Arthropoda > Insecta > Odonata > Libellulidae > Ladona > Ladona fulva. The sequence continues at coordinate 541,972 of KZ308571.1, read as the reverse complement.
ACTCAATTTTTACTTCCTTTTGCTTCAATGTTGCAATGTTGAACTTTATACTGAACGTTTATGAAACAAGCTGGCACTAGCATCTTTATTATTTGGCATGGCGTTCCTAAAGATTGTATAATTAAATAGTTTCTAATGTCCAACATTTAATAAAATCATACCAATATAGTCCTTTCTGCATTCCTAAGGTTAGTGTGTTACAAATCTCTAAAACGTTTTCTAGAGTACATACTCTAAGTGAGTTCTCGGCTGACAGAAGCACAATTAAAAAATGGAAAATCATATAGTATGGCCTATGAAATTAGTTTATGAGGTCACTAAATCTTGAGAAACGCTATATACCAAGTATTCAGAAGGATACTGTGATAAAAACACTAAGTATGTCCCGAGTAAATAAACATGCGACGCTTACTGTCGAGCCTAAATTATTTTGGGGACACCACCAGTACAAAATTCAAGAAAACTGCCTGGCTGACACTTGAGGCAAAACCCACATTCCAACGGGCTGGAATTCAATTTTAAATCTCATGAATTTAGCAATTTAATTCATGTGATACAATCGCATGGACTATCAAAAAAAACTGTGGTATCCTATGCCATTTAGGATTATAATAAATTATGAACTGTAATGTAAATTAAAAAGAAATCGAATGTACGCGGTAATGGGGAAATTAGAATAAGAGAAGTCAGTTGATGGTATAGTTTATTTAACAAAGTATCCAGAACATACATTGAAATTAAATTGAAAGTATTTGAGGTTCCGATGAAGTATGTCAGACAAAATACGAAAGTTTTAGAGCATGGAAGAATATTTCCGTTTGTTTGAAGAATACATATTTCTTTCTTATGCCTTCATTTTTAGCACTCATATTTTAGCTCTCTTACTATTACTCCTAATTAAAATTCCTTGTCATGGGCTTAATTTGACTACCACTATCACATTGCAATGTAACCCACTTTTACTAGAATCCTAGTTTCTGCCACGAATCGATTACTCTCCCAGAATTCGATGGGTAAACAAAGGTGCGTGTGAACCAAGGCGGCGTGAAAGTCGTTTACGTGGATGGAGGAAGAAAATAAACTGGATGAGAGAGAAGGAAGAACGAGATGCGCCAAGAGGCAGAAAAGGGAAACGGAGGAAATCATCAAGAAGAAAAGAAAAAGGTAGGAGATAAAAGGAAATAAACGGAGGGAGAAAATTTGAGGCTTACGAGGGATTCTAGTTTGGAGGAACGGCGTACCTCACTAAATGTATCCTTTTGAATTAATTACCTAATTTAGCTACTTATTAGCCCTGAAAACACAACGCAGTTGAAATATCTAGGTTGCACATAGACCAAAAACTTTTATACGTTAAGATAAGCATGAACATGAACTGATGTCCAGAACTTTGCATCATGGTTTTACATTTCGTTTTAAATTTATATAGCAAATACGATTGAATACATAACCCCTACCATATGCCAAAAAGCGGCTATCAGGAAAGTTATGTTGATGTGATGCATATCGTGTTAGTTTTGAAGAGAAAACAGTGAGGAATTTGAGTTGGTGAGTACGGTACTAACTAGTGTTCTTCTGAAAAATTTGACAAACTAGTGTTTTTCTGATAATTTCTGAAAGATAATCGTTTCAGTAAGTTTCGATGCATATCTTTTCAAGGCGGATTTTAAGTTTCATTCCAGTTTTTAAAGACCAGCCATACAGTTACTGGATACGAGGAAATAAATTATCAAGCTGAATTATAATTGAACATGGTTGAATAGCATTCCCGCATTCACAGAGAGCTAACCGAAGAATTCAAGAGCGGAAAGGAAATAAAAAAGAAGAGAAGGAAGGAAGCGGCACAAGGGTTGCATGAGCAAGGAATACAAGCAGCGAAATGTAAATAAGAGAGAAGACGATTTTCGATGCGATGCAATCGAGGTTTGGCTCTGTTAGTGGTCTCTGGTGTCAGAGGTTGGGTTTTGCCTCGGAAAGCGCTCTCATTCGCTGGAGATTCACATAATGCAATCCGCACGGGAGCTCTGTGAAGTTAGTGCACAAAGAGTTTCGGAGAGGAGTGGAAAGAGAAACCACGACCCGTGTGATGTTGTTGAGTTCGGAGGGAATAAATTCACGCGAGGAAGAGAGCACGAGCGTAAGAGACGCGTAGTGTAGATTTTATCCTTCTGCTACAAAAGTAAATGCATTTTCTCATTTAACCATCTATCTGTCTGTTGATTTGTAGATCATTGTTAATATTTGAACGTACTTTTCAAGCAAATTGCCTGAATTGAATCATTTAGTAGATAGAGGAAATTATGCCACTTTGCAATAAAATGAAATGCATTTTCTTATACAACCATCTAATTGTATGTCGGTTTGTAGATCACTGTTAATATTTCAATCAAATGAAGCGAGTTGAATCATTGAACCTAGCGCTGTGATGAAAATTCTGCATCAAGTACTATAACATTATTATTATTTATCACAAAAGTAATAATGCTGAGCCTTTTTTTGGCTCAGGGGAACCTAAATACTATATAATAGTGTAGTTATATTCTCTCTATATCTTGTGAAGTTATGTTGATGTTTAATGTGATTGAATGCTTTCGGGAGGAAAGATGTATTCATTAGAGATTATTCTTAAAATCTTATAACTTATTTCATAAATATTGATTTATATATTTATTTGCATATATATATAATATTGTAATATGTTTGTAATACATCTTGATTATGTTTAAAATCATAATCATCGCGAAATGATTCAGCATCTTGTAATCTCAGACGCCCTGATGTCAGTAGACTCCACGATACAAGAATACCCCTAAACTAAAATTGAGGTATCACCACTAAAGATTTCAATTCACCCCGAAACTAACCGTCTTAGAATATCTTTCAATTGCAACAAGCAAACCAAAAGCAAAAGCTAACTTGAAAGTTGCTACTTTTATTTCGCCTATATCAATAGAAATGTGTTCTTTGGGTGCTTTTCTTTTCTTTCCCTTATCCTTGGCCGTTGAATAGCTTTGTTTACATTACATTCTCTATTTCATTGTGCTCTAGAGAAGACTGTTCTCTGTTGCAACCCGTAATATACGGGCCCATCTAAAACCAATATCTCGACCTCCGCGAAATTTTCCTTTTCGGGAAAACTATCTGTGAGCTGTTCCCAGCATTTACTTCGTCGAACGTTTCTTTCACTAAAAATAACACGATGGGTGGTCTAATGGAATTGTTCTCTATAATCAAGGATAATATTACAGAGTTCATGGAAAAGAATTGTTGGAGTAATCTAATAAACTAATCAGCGTCTTCCATTGATAGAGCTTCTATATACACTGTGTTATTTCATTTCAGTTATATATAACGTCGCTTCGCTATTACCCTCCCTGACGTTATGATCTTATGTTTTTAATGCTAAGTATTTTCTCCGTCTTATTAAAAATATCATTACATTCAGCTTGGCGAAGGTGTAATAAATATAATACAGTTTACTGCATATTTATTGATTTAAGTAAACCACTTCCAAAATTTAATTCCGATGGCTCATTTTGGAGGTCTTTCCTTTGACTTATTCTCTCAAATCAAAACTCGACAATAAGACAACCCAAAAATTTCAGCCTATACTCCTTCAAATAGCTTATGGTATTTCTGGCGATTCATCAAGCATTAAAATTCGAATTTTTAACGGTAGCCTGAAAATCGAGAAGAAAAATTTAATCAAATACCGTTTCAATTTACTGCCAAATTAAAAGATATTTTCTACATCAATCACTCATACCTGCATTGAGGTTTACCCTCTGAACTTGTAGGTATGCCAAAAATACGATGTAAATTATGATCACAAAGCGACTTTGGATCAATGTGGCTGCTACAAACGTGGTACCTCAGATTCATTAATTTCCTAACATTATTTTTCTTTAGATTAACTGTTTCAGTCTTTACTATACTCATGTGCTAAATTGTCAACGTGTATTCATGTATTAGTAAATGATACCAAGGAAATGCTTAGAGGACTTTCTCTCAATGAGTTGTAGACATGATAGCGTTGCCGTAAAAGAATTTTCATATGAATCAAAACGGAAGCTATCATTAAAACAGTTGTCTATTTAGAAAATGAAGTTCCAAGCACAAATTATTCCTTTATTACGGAAAAGAGTCTCTTTAGTAAATTTAAATATATGTGAAAACACCAAGAAGAGAACGTTTTTTCTTTAAACGATTTTTAGTGAATGATTCACACAGAAAACTTTAAGTAGTACGATTTGGAGAAAATGTAAATAGCAGTATAAAGTATTTCTAACAATTTTTTAATCCAAGACTTTTACTAAAGTATTTCCTTAGCACATACATTTAGGATTTAATTTAGATTTACATTTAGGATTTTAAACTCTTATGTTAATAAACTTTCCAAGTTGACGTTGTCCTCAGCTTTTATCGAATATTTCAATTAGGAAGCACTGATAGATTGAGCAAATTTTCCAGGACCATTATTCGCAAATTAATAATAGATTACTATTTGGCTGAATCCAAAGTGTTATTTTACTTCTACATAATAGCAAGCGGTTTACTGGGTGCTGTTTATATGGAAACTCACGAGCAATTTCCTGCAATTGGAGCACTACTGAGTTACTCACTGCATATAATTTGACCCATGAGGGATCATTTTCAATGGCTGCATAAAGCTCATTGAAAGAAAACAAGCAGGCAAAAGCTCTTGCTATTGAAATCCAATGCTAGTCGTATAGCTCTTGTACCTATAGACCTCGTATAGTCCCAACAGAAGGAGAGAGGTGAGTGATCGCAGAGTATTTAATTTTATTATTCAGTTTCCATTTTAAGGTACGTATCTTGATTTTGGCAAAATATTATTTCTGATTTAACTCTTCAAAAGAAATAAAGACTGCCAACAATAAAAAAAAAATTAATAGTTGGTATTAAGGGAGTATTTCCTTTCAATATGAGAAGAGTCCTGTTACTTTTGTAAAAGTAACGACGAATTTCGAAGGTCAAATAAACCTTTTATGAATCATTTTATGAATAATCTTGAATACTTTTACGCTTCTACCTTAGAGGAAAGTGCAGAAAATTGGTTTTTGAAATATTTAATACATGAACTTCTTATGAATGGTTACAGACATCGGAGGTATCTACAAAGAGCAAATGTCTGTCCGTCCGTCCGTCTGTCCGTCCCCCTATTTATCTCACAAACGGCTTGACTTAGATATCTGAAACAAACTGCATTGTGTTTCTACGATGCTGAAACCCTCAGGAAATCTATTTGTATCTCTGTAAAGGCCCGGGTTCGAACCCAGGAGCAGAAAATACGTTTCTATAAGAGATGTACGTAAATTACGTTTTCATGACTTGCAGAGGTCGTTTCTTTTACAAAATTAAATTAGAAACAATGGTCCTACGAAATCAAGAGAAGTGTCAAAAGAAAGGAAAATGATCATAGATTCTTATTTTAGTCGTGAAATATTGATATAGATCCGAACTTTCGAAGATTTTGATAAAACACACGGAAATTTCGTAAAATATTTGGGAAATAAACAACCCATCCCTTTGACGACTAAGGCCATTGTTGAATGTTGATTTCATGAATTATCCCATATAAGTGCACGGGGATAATCAGTTCTTATAATTTTTATAAGAAATTTACGTAAAGTAGGCTTTCATGACTTGAAAACAGTAGAATAAATATTATAAATAATTTATATGATAAGAAATATATTGAGTTATTATGATCTTACGGCAGAATTTTTTGTGCTTAGGAGGACCAGATATATACGATAATAGATATATTTTTAAATTAAATTAAGTCCCGTCATGCTTGACGGGGGCGTTTACTAGTAAGTACATAAACTGCGGTGATTATTAGAGCAGATAGATATACTCGTACCCAGGCTATCCTTGGCTCCGTTTTGACTAGAAGTAGTAGCTTGTAAAATTCTCTACTTTTGGATGATACTAAATCACGCCCAGAATGCATCTGTATACAGTATATACTACATTGTAGTTTGATAAGGTCTGGCTTCTTAATAGTATATTTCAAATAATCATAGGATGAAATATTTTATGGATTTTAAAGTGACAGAAAATATGCGGAATCTAGTATAGTCTATGCGGAATCAGATGGAATTATGCAAATTAATTGCAGGACATAAAATAATCTTCAGACGCTTCCGGAAATAAGGAATAAGAAGCAATTTTGAGATAAACTTCCTCGCCTTGCCAGAATCGAGCGGGTATATTCCATCGCCACACGTTTCTATGGCACCCAAAAGATAACCAAAAGTAAACATCAACACTCAGAACTTAATCAATTTCTGAACCGTCAGGACGCTTACCTCATAGTTGGATTGAAGTCTTTACGGTGATACTAGAAAAGGTCGATAACCTTTTATTCTTTTGTATAGGTATTTCATTATTCTAATCTTTAACTTCATTAAAGTTAAATCTTCCTAAAATGTCACTGTTATTCTTAGATGTACAAACTATCCACGAAACATAATTATTCGTCAATTCTCAAAATAAGTTCATCAATCCTTGGTGGGACTTGGGTGTCTTAAAGTGATGGAAAGTGAGACCAAGAGATTTTTTTTCTTAATTATTTTGTTTAACACAGAGTTGAAAATGGTACGTATGCTACTTATATGTAATATTAATTCAGCTGTCGCGTGTACTGAACTGAACCGAAAAACGAAACCAAAAAGAGCCGCTACTTTTCCGCGGTGAAAATTGAACTAAAACTGAAGGAAACGTGTCTTGAAGTTTAACCGAAACCGAAAACAGAACTCCCGATTTTGGTTTCCAGCAGTGTAAATTCTACTTAGGTGTAATTGGAGGAAGGTTTACTAAATATGTTTTATTATTTGTTACACTAACTACGAATAACAACTTAATGTTGCTAATTTTTATTCTAAAATTTAATTTAATGCAATGTAAAAGAAAGAGAATTATTAAATCTAACTTTCAGAAGGATTACATATCACACTGATCGGAGCAAAGAATCAACGGTTTGAAGCGCAATCGATGCGTAATTCCAGGAGGTCTGAAAGGGATCGCAAGGGAATCCTTATGGGAAAGGGCCAAAAATCGGTTGCCATAGGAGAGAAACACCGTCCCCATTCCGTCCTTGCAGGCCATTAGGTGGTCGTTGGAGCGTCAAAGGAGAGTAGATGGAAAGATAAGGTCACTATGCTCGATTCTTGAGCAATCGGTCATGGCAGGCGATCTCAATGGCCCACTCACATGGCGTATATCCTCACAGAGCGAAGTGTCACACCCTCTTCCTCCTTCGACTGAAATATCGCCGCTGCCACTGCCGTCCGCCCAAACGACTCCCCCGCTGCCGCAATCCCCAACCTCTCTTTTCACAGCTTCCGATAACACCTTACGCTCTAATAACCTTCGGTTTTTGGATAAACTTTTCACTCGAATTTCCTATTACGCCACAGTCGGATCGAATTCCCTTCCTTAACCCATCAATCTCACACTGATATCAGATGTTATAATAAGAGAGGAAATATTAAAAACTGTTGGGGCATTGGGTTGACTGAAAGAGACATCTGGCAAATATAAACTATGATATGAATCCATTACGAGTGGGATTTCACCGCTCGAATACTCTTGAGGGAATAACCGGAAGCGTAAGTAAGGTTCAACGAACGAACTTTATGAAATGAATGTTAGAATAACTAGCCAGTTAGAAGCTTCTAACAGTTTCATTTATTGACATTTACGTCAATGAATTGATGTAGTTGTACAAATTAAAGATTATATGCGAGTTCACTATTACAATAAAGAGTTCGCTCTACCTCCCTTGAAATTAAAGTCGATGCCTTCTTACTGCTGGATTCCGCACTTGGGTTTATCACTCCTGGGTTCGATATACGAGCTAAGTGACGTCAGCTGTCGAAACATCATTAACAATATTAACGATAAGCTAGGAGGGAGGAGGAAGATTACAATAGAATAGAATAGAAGTTTTTACCGAATGCAATTAAATTAACGGAGATTATTTTCTGAATGCCTTTTTTATAATTCATATAATAATGAATAATTTGAACCGAATAATATGCAAAGACGACCATAAAAATTAGAACGAGAATTCCGCTTTTAAGAAATTTTCTTCGTATAATGACTAAACACAAGGGATATAAAGAGAAACTTTAGGGTGGAAATTTTCATGCAGTATATTCATACACCTTGCTCTGTCTGCCCCTCTATTCAAAAGTCTGACAGTAGTCTGATAATTTACTCGGCCAAGTTACTTCGCCGATATAACAGTTCACTATGAGATTGGCATTTTGCCTCAATTTAGAGCTGAAAGGATTCAATATTGGGTCATAATTCAGTCCTATGGCTAAACATACGAAACAAGTTCAACGTTACTCGTATAGTAAGGTACTCGGCAGCATTCAATTACGCAACCGACTGTAAACCGAAGTCAACATATTTTTTTCATCACACATTGCCTAACTTCTCCAGGAACCCAATCAGATTATTTATTTTCCGCCGAAATGTTTATGCGTTACTAAGCACTTCCTGAGAATCTCCAAATCCATTTAGGTCCGTCTGTCGTAAAAGGTGATGACAGGTAGGAATACCGACTGCATTTATTATTCACGGAACATAATTTCTGACGGATATCTATCAATGAAGAACACCCAGCAAGTGATTTACTTTGGGGGTCCTAAATCAACGAACTACTTAACCCATTACCGTCAAACGATCATCTCGGTCCCTTTCTTTTCCTCCGTACATCTCTCCCGCCATGCTTCATTTCACACCCTCGCCACAGCATTTGGATTCCCACGCCTCTTTCATCAACTTTCCAATCCTCCCTTTTCATCCCATTCCGCGCCATCTACCTCTCTATCTATTGCCTCTTTTTAATTCTACTACTCACGTATTTCCCACATTTTCCTTATCCGTACGATTCCAAATTTAATCCCCTTTCCATATCCCATTCAGTCCACCTTTGACCCACAATCTTGCATCACTTCCCCTTCACTGCTACCACTACACTGCTACCACTACACTGCTAATGAATCTCTCTTAAAGATAGAAAAATATATTTTCCTCTTATCTATGCTCTCCTTCCCTCCAACTCCCAAGACCCCTCCTCACCTCCTCTTTCTATCAATTCTCTTTCATTCTCTCTTCCTTCTCACTCTCTTAATCTTTACCTCTCCAACACATCCCCCACTACCCATCCGCATTCCGTTTTTCCAATGTGATTCGCCCCTCCATGAACTCATCTTCCTTCTACTCCATGACGAGACCTATGCCTTCACCTCTGCATTCATCAATCCGTCGATCCATATCCTACTCACGCACCTCTTTAAACGTTATATTCCAATCTTTCATCGCGGTTTGCCGAAAGTATTCCAGTTCGGTCTCTCCCACGAAATCATTCCTGAATTAAGCATCTGACCGTTACGACCGCGGTTTCTGTTAATCCCTCTGTTTGAGTCGCTGTCGATGTATGTACATTAAAAAGAAAATCGGTAGTGAGGCGCGGAGAAAATATGATGATGAAAGAGCTAACAGAGAGGAGTGCCGAACGTTGACGCTGATACATAAATTACTTATTTAAACTCGTATCGATTATCGATATTTTGGGTGGAGGCGAGTACGGAAAAGGTGTCGTATACACAAAAGTGAATGTCAGTGACGGATTTTTGGTAATATCCTTGGTTGAAAGATCGTAGGAAATTTGTTAAAATATTTAAAATCTGGCATTTTCAAACACTTTTCAAACGATAAATTTGAGAAAGAAAAGAAATGTTATCATGGAATCGCGGATGCCTTTAAAAAACTGTACTCCCGTATACCTTTTCAAAGCATTTTATGGGGATTTTAACCATGAAACTCCTCGAAGCTGGTGTTGTTGTAAGCTTAGAATACGGTCTTCTTAAAATTATCACCAGAAAATGTAAATATAAACACGAACATTTCCAATTACTGTTTCTGTCGAAGACAACCTAAATGAGGAAAGTTTATCACTATGTATTATCATAAGGATTTCAAGCTTTCCTGGTATATCGATTGTATAAATAGTTCTCGGGTTTCCACTCACGTAAGTTGAGTCGACATTTCTGTCGCCAGTGTTTCACTTCAGCCCTAATGAAGACGACAGATTTCGTCATTGAATCGTTGGATGAAGCAATGACTCCTGAACTTACATGGGAGGATACCCGAGAATTATATACAAAATATGCATCCCTTTCCTTTTTCCGGAAAAGTATTCATCGACCGAGATCATTAATTAATGATTTAGATTTGCACGCCGCGAACCGCCAGAGGTATATGGCAGGGGGTGTATTTAAACCTTACCTAATCTACCATATTAGCTTCTCTGACGCTATGCAAAATGAACGACCAGAAGTAACTATCTGATTTAGGGATTACTTCCTTGTAAAGCTTGTCAATGTCTCTCGGAGATTGCGCTTCTTCTTTACCGGAATTACAATGTCTAACTTCCCCAAAAAATTCTGAGCCGATGACTTTTGCATGTTAAACAAGGTAAATTCATTGTTTGTTGGCCGTTTTTATGAAACACGACATAGATGACTCTCTTTACATTGCGTGTAATTACTTTTATATTAGACGTATGAGGAGATAAGTCACCTGACACCTGACGGTTTTTGATCACAATGAATGCTTCCTCGTTACTTAATTGACATAAAATGAAAGAGCGAAGAAAGAAGATTTCCTGCAAGCAAATACCTCAATTATCGAATTAGCACTGCAAACTCAGATATTGACGTAAGACTATCCAACTCGGTTTCATTAGGAGCGACAACCCTCAACGAAATAACTACACGAAAGTCGATCAAGATCCCGTTCAACATTTTTTGGAATTTTGATCTCAACTCCTCAACCTTAATCTCCTCCCATTTTCCCAATAAAAGTTAAAGTCTTGAGTCGTTTTCGCCAGACATTATTAAGACCTTTTCTTCACCGCTCAAGGCAACGAGTTGACGAGTCTTGGAGCTGAGGCGAATATTCCATTAGTTTCTTCTCCCTTTTTACTCTTTCATAAGTGTATCTCGCCGGGATATCATCTTCTGCCGCCCCCTCCCTTTTATATTGTTGCCAACTCATTACTGCCTGAGTACCACTTCTTACCTCCTTCCCATCCACACGCAATGCTTTTGCTCTCGTTCCGAATCTCGGTTCATTATCCAACTCCACCCTCGCATCATTTGCCTCATTGGGTCCGAATCATAAAACTGAAGACATTGCACCTTTTACTCTTCCAGGAGCATATCCGCTATACGTATTTTCCAATTTCATTTACAGTACAAAGCGTACTTCTTCTCGTGTTTCCCTGGAAAGAAAGGAAGGAACCCACTGGTGCTATCCTTTCTCTCTCTCGACGAGATGCCCAAACAGTATCTCTTTGATCACATCCCAATTCGCTAGTACCAATGTAATTTCATTCCTGGCCTCCGTTTGGATGGGATAATCAATGTCTTCCCATCTTTTTTGTCTGCCTCATTCCTATTGCCTTTTTTATAGTTTCCGATTATTAAAAAGAAATATTTCCATCGAACTATACTTTGCCAAAAAATTAACTGATATTGCAATGCCTCATTAATTTTTTAGTTTTTTGAATTTAGATTTAGAATTACAACCCGGGAGCCACCGATGGCATAAGATAGAGGAAGTAATAGCTCATTTACCCTATACCTTCATTAGATTCTCGGATGCTATGCGGAAAGAACGACCAGAAATAACCAAATTATTGGGGTTGACAAGGGGAAGGATGCGATTTAAGAAAGTTTCCCGTCTCATGAATTCATCTCCCATTAACTTCTAAAATGTTACTTTGTCGTAATAAATTTAGCACTTGTATAGTGTTCGAGGAATAAGTTAATAATCTGAAGATCTTCTCCGTGAGGAAAAGGGCAAAGGTAACTTTGCACTTGAAGGCGTGCACATAGGAAAAACATTCAAAGGAAGATGGATATGAATAAATTCTGACAGGATAAGGACTCGAACCTGAAGAGAATTGTCGTCATAATCTCCCCTTTTCAGGGCAAACGACTCGCGAACTAACTGCTCGCTATTCCCTATTTCCGCTCCTCTCAAAATGAAATATTCCCCTATGGGTTCTTAGCCCCCTTACTTCCTCCAGAATCGTGAATTATCCATGACCCATTTCCTATCAGATTATTAAATCACAAGAAGGGAAAAGTCCTCATTTTCCCCCTAATTACTTCCGAATCTTTCAACAATTGAAACATTATGATTTGGATTTGAATGAGAGCCTTTGCTTAAGCTTTATGAGATTCCCGTAATTGCAGCTTTATAATATTACAGTCCCTGCTTGTCTTTAATGATTCAGATTGGACCACAGGGATGAAGGACCTCCGTATAGTCATGTGGGTAATGCGTTCAACATCAGGGAAAGCGTTTCCGGGTTCGATTTCTGGTGGGGGCTTACGAGCGAAATAACCTTAGCTGTCCAAGCCAATAACAACTACTACCCCTACAGGAATGAATTGCTTAGCTAGGAATTCATCTATGTCGTTGAAATTAGTAACATAAACATGTTATCAAAAACACGTGTCAAATCCAAAATACAGTTCATAAAGCATTTATATCTGGTATTGCCACAGGAGAGAGTGCCGCAAAATCTAAAAATTTAAATAATCTCTTAGTACTTACATATATGTAATTTAACAAACCGTATTATTTATTGGAAGACGACAATGCTTTTGACTCATAGAGTCATCATTCGGTTCAGGGGCAAGAAATAAGAGAAACGCGTGTAAGGAGATAGGAGAAAAATAGGAGGAAAGAAGAGGTGCATGTGAATCTGTTACGAGAGAGCGTGAAGGATGACCTGGGAGAGGAGGGGTGAGGAGGAAGGAAAGGGGTCGCAACATTTTAAACTGATCTAAAGAATTTAGAGTAGGACAATTCCATTGTAAATGTAACAATTCCATTCTAAAAGACCTGTAGCATTAAGTAAGGAGATGATGGGCCATTTGGGAGCTACGGAGTTGGTCATGTGTAAGGCCGCCATGTGCTCTTCCCTGCGAATTTCGAATGACCCCTGGCGATGTATATTTGCAGTCGGTGCAGTTCAGGTGATACACTCTGTTCCTCCCTGCGGGGTCCACCTCGTTCTGACCATTGGCTGTAGGCCGCGGAGTTCAGGGGTGGGATCTCTGTCACTTAGTGACGGACGGATTCTAGTCACGGCCCGAACAGTTGACTGTATCAGATTTACATACATTTACTTATTTTTAGAGGAAACGTTTCTTTGTAATGTAATAATCAATGCATGAATGATATCCATCACGTGCAGCATTTTCTAAATCTTATATAGGTCACATATGAACGATATTTATTAAATATATAATATTTACACTTCTTCATTGATACTTTCATCAGAAAATTTTCTTTTCCTCTCGGGTTTGGTCTCACTTAACCAGCACAGTTATACTTATTCCATTAAATGTCAGGATTCTGGGATAATTACGAGTTATGCATCAGTTATATCACTAAAATGAATGCAATGAAAACATTATTATATAAAAACTTTATTATTTATTTAAACTACACCGATGCTTTGTGCCGCCCACCCTACCTCCATTTCATACCACACCAAAATCTTCCAACAGATATTCTGTAGGAAATGAAAGCCAGGAATAGAGCAAGGAAAAAGTTCCAACAAATCAAGGAACCAATCGTCCAATATCCGTATAAACATCTAAGGAACAGAATAAACTACAAACTAAAATCTCATAGAAATAACTGCTGGCACAAGAAGATCCAAAGTTTGTCACCAAGGGACAACTCTTTATGGAAGATGGCTCGAAGCCTCCGTAAACCCAAATCCACCAGTCCAACTAGCATATATTACAAAAAACAGAGTATTAATTACAGATGGAAAAAAGTGTACTGCACTTGCCGAAACATTAACAGAAACATTCCGGATCAATTCGATCCCAACTCCGCCAAACCTTCGCACAGAAATGCGCTCCGCCATATCTGAAGTAGACTACACGCCAATTAATCAACCAGAACTCACTAATCCTAAAGAAATTAAACTTTATATAAAATCACTGAAGAAAAGTTCAGCTCCAGGGCTAGACAAAATCACAAACCAGATATTAAAACAACTACCCAGAAATATAATCAGTAAGTTGGCTGGAGTATTCAATGCCTGTTTAGTTAATGGCTACTTCCCTACATCATGGAAAACAGCAATGATAAAAGAAATTCCAAAACCAGGCAAAGACCCATCTTTCCTCGACAGCTACCGACCAATCAGTCTCTTGCCCACCATTGGGAAAACTCTTCGAAAAAGTCATCTTGAGCCGTCTGAAACCCATCCTAAAAACGAACATCATCCCAAAAGAACAAACTGGATTTACAGAAAACTTGTCAACTACTCACCAAATTCTCCGTCTGACATAACTAATAACGAAAGGATTTAACCATAAAACATCAACGATTGCTGCCTTCCTCGATGTAAAAAGAGCTTTCGACAAAGTATGGACAATAGGATTAAAATACAAAATTGCTCAAGTAAGACTACCAAGCTATCTCACCAAAATGGTATTCTCCTTCCTGGAGAACAGATCCTTCATCGCCCAAGTCAACGCTGAACAGTCTCAAGTAATACCCGTCAAAGCAGGAGTGCCACAAGGAGCAATACTTTCCCCAACTCTGTTCAATATATTTACATCCGACATACCACGTCATTCTTAAACTACTTTACTATTATACGCCGATGACACTACAATAGCAAGTAGCTCAAATGCAAATCTACATGTTCAGGCTCATCTGCGTCTCATACAGAACTGGGCAGATAAATGGATTATTGCTCTGAATCCTCAAAAATGCACACGTATGCACTTCCGGAGGAGCAACAGAAAGAAAGACGTTTCAAATCTTCGATGGAAAGGAGACCATATCCCTAAGAAGACAACAGAGAAATTTTTAGGTGTGGTACTTGATGAAAAACTGACATGGAAAAACAATGTTGAAAACAGCATTCAAAAAGCAACAAAAGCAAAATTTGCTCTATCCGGAATCCTATTTAACAGATCTCAGCTAACATAAACACTAAACTGCTAACATATCTATCCATAATCAGACCTATGCTCACCTATGCATCACCCACCTGGCATTATACACACAAATCATACTTACAGAAGCTATATAGGTTCGAAAGCAAAACCATTAAAGGGATTCTGAATGTTCCATATCACACCAGGGCATCTGAGATATACAAGTACCACAATATAACGCCTCTCTCTACAACCTTAAACAAAATAACCAAAAGGTTCGATTCTAACATAAGTTAAAACTTATCCAAAATACTTTATTTTCCACAATCTGGGATTACGACCTCAAATCAACTATCAGCAAATACCGCCACCCCAAAGCTGTGTTAATGAATGTACCCTAACCTAAATACCCAACTTTAATCCGAGCCAGACGCTCTCCCCTAACCCGTGATCTTCAGCAAAAAGAAAGTGAACTTAAAGTGATTAACATAAAACCATGGATAAGACCCCGAGTCTGGAGTCATGAACATAAGTTTTCCGGAAGGAAGTGAATTTATTCGTCATCGTCGTCGTCCATTTCATACCGTTACGTTAAATACTTTCAGCCTTGACCTGCTAAATCCCGAAGGCTTTGATACACTATTAAATAAATCTTTTCCACCTCTGTATCTAGCACTTTGCCGAATCTTATTTTTATTTCTAAGTTACGTCTTTTTAAACAAAATAGTATTTAAATTATCAACGGTATATATGTATCCAACTCTTCGACTACTGCAGACGACATTTCATTGACTGAAAAAATACAGAAACAGTATATTGTCTCCCAGCTCCATTGGGAACTTCCCCGTTTCATTTTTAATCTTGGTTGAATCCTGTATTTTAAACATGATTAAATTATCATCATCATGATCATTATGATTAAATTAACAAGTACATACGCGAGATTGAGTATATCACATGGAGTATAGGATCCATATTATGGGAGCTCAATAAATATCGATATCCTTTCCGATTTATTTCTTGAGTAAGATTTGCTAAAAGGATGACTCCACAACCACGAGGCCTGGTTAACCGTTATATCTTAACACTAGCCACATTCCTCTTATTTAAATTTTCATGATTGTAATCAACTTAAAATAATCATGATCATGCTTCAATTCTCTTCAAAATACCTTCCTCCGGTATATCACCTTCCGTTTTGCTCAAAAGACTCCACCATCTACCACTAATTCCAAACTATCCCAACTATTACCATCGTCACAATTCCTCTCTTATCCCCTTCACTGGGATTATAATCCGCTTTCGCTTCCTCATCCTTCCTTTCTCCGAATTTATTCAGCCTCTCTCAGGACCCTAGCGATAGCGGTCCCCTCTGCGTCGCCCTTTCAAATCGCTCCCAATGCAGATTATAGTGTCCTACGCTCCTGTGATGGCTGTCATTCAACCCAGAATTACTCGTCCAAGATTTTGGATGGAAATTCCTCCTCTGCGTTTTCATGCCTCCCTCTCTAAAATAGAACGCTGATTCTTATCTACTCTTTCCGCAGATTTTAAGTGACCTAATGTCAAATTTAGTAATTTATTTGAGCGAATCTGAAAATAGGCGTAACCTTTGGGAAACTACAACCTATTGCCTATACTTTTCTAGAACCCATATGCGTTTAATGTGCTATCTAGGAGAATGAGTAGAAAAGTTGAGCTTTAGCATCGATCGTCTTAATCAAGAAAATGCTTCGTCGAAGAATCTGCTTTGGTAACACGCTGATTGTTTCGCAGTATATAATCCTAAGCTGAAATCGATGGCAGAAAAAGGAAACTACATTTCATTCCACTCCGAATGAATTCCTCCTGAACGTATTACGACCTTTATTTAGAGAGAGGAAGCAAGGTATCAAAACTTTTGAATTTCGTTTGAGGGACTTATATTGGAACTCATAAAAGCAAAACGTTTATTGCCATAGCCTAACCTAATAGCCTAACTTTGAATCAAATGTGATAATTTCAGCATACCTTAAGCTGGGTGAATCATTATCTCTGCTCCATTTAAGTCGTGCTATTTTCCGCAGATTTAACCGTTGTTCAACCGTTACTCAGATATCAAATTCATTGTAAATGTTTTTCTTGCAATATTCGGTTCTTCTTAATGAGTTTTAATATATTACAGTCAAGGTGTCTTTCCGTTGAGATGCAATAGTCCTATAAAATAATGTTACAACAGAAATTGCCATACCTAATTGAATTACTTATATTGCGTCTTAATTTCGTCTGAGATTATGTAATAAAAAATTGGTAATTGCAGCGATCCAATACCTTAAGTATGCAATATTTTATGATTATTTATCTGCCACACCCCCCGTTATCATATAATCTCCTCTGGGGATAGTATATTAATTCCCTATTCTAATATCTATAGTTCACTTATCCAGCATCAGTTTAAGTATGTATAACGGAAACCTCGCTCTACCTTTCTATTAGTATTTCGATTTCATCCATAAGTATGTAAAATTTGTATGTGAGAAGAGAGTTAATTCACAAACTAAATGCAAATGTAATTAAACAATGATTTGATAAATTTTGAATAAAAGAATTTATCATAAGTAATTTCAATGCAAATAACTTTCATTGTATAACAGATAATTAACATCAACATCACGCATGACGTGAGATTAAAATCGCTTTAATAACAGCAACGAGCTGAGCATATGCTACTACTTAAAATCTAAAACTCATTTTCCGATTGCCATATAGTAAGTGATACGATTTTCAATTTGCAATGCAACATTTTGTAGACGTACTTTAATTACCTATTCCTAACTTAAATACATAGATTAAGGTTTGATGGAAGAATCTGAAGAGCAATTAGTACTTCCAAATGCTCTGATTAGCTTCCTCTCTATCGGACTCAACGTAGAAACTTATTCACCGATGTGAAATGAAGCAAAAAGGGAATAATTCCTGCGAAGGCTAATTATAAATGAATATTCGATGAAAGTAGAAGAATGAGATTGCTTCTCTACTCTTTGAATAAGTATCAGCGAAACACAGGGTCTTGCAAAATTGTTTAACCATTCAATCTCTTCGATATATGTTTTACTGTATAAAATTACGGGTGGATTGGTTAAATCCGTGGTTTTCAGTGCTCTGCTGTATGACTGTGAGCCATGGCCCTATAAAGAAGAATATCAAAGGAACGGAGGTCTACTGCGAGAAAAGATAGAAGATAAAAGAATGAGAGAATGGAGGAAGTTATTCGCTTGATAAAAAAACAAACCGAGAGAGTGGGAGAAGGGAGGATTATAATGGAAGCAATAAAGCGACGAAAAATGAATGGATTTTGAATATCAAATATTCGGAAAGGACTCTTAGCGAAAGAATGTAAGGTATCGAAGTAAATAAGTATCTAAGGAATAATACTAAGGGAAAGACAATAGTGGAAGAGTTAGGATAATAAAGGGCGGGATGTGTGACGAGCATCAATAAATGCAGTGATGCAAGAGCCAAGAGAAAATCTTAAACGATTTTTTCCGTAGCGTATTTACGCCCAACAACACAACGGGTACACTACCAGAAATCGATCGGCCCGAAGCCATGTCGAATATCACCTTCAGTGAAGACGTCATTATTAAACTCTTGCGGCGAATTATACCTAATAAAGCTCTTGGTCCTGAAGAAATACCAGCTCGTGTATTCAAGGAAGTTGCGGAAAGCGTAGCCCTCTTTCTGAAAATAATTTTCGAAAAATCTATGAACGAAGGAAAAGTTCCGAGAGATTGGAAAATTGCGAATGTTACTCCAATATTTAAAAGCGGCTCAAAGGAGGATCCAGCGAATTATAGGCCTATATCTTTAACGTCACTTAGCGGAAAAATAATGGAACATATAATAGTTAGTTCCTAAATGGGTTTTCTGGACACGTCCAAATTCATAGTGAGTAACCAACACGGTTTTCGTAAGACACGATCTTGCGAGTCTCAGCTAGCGTTGTTAGTTCACGACATTTTGAAATCGGCCGAAAATAAAAAACAAGTTGTCGCGATATTTTTAGAATTTTAGAAAGCATTTGACAAGGTTCCACATGAGAAATTATTGTACAAATTACAAGTTGCAGGAATCAATTCACAGGTAATAAATTGGATAAAGGACTTTCTCACCGATAGAGAACAACGAGTCGTGTTAGATGGTGTAAGTTCCAATTCGGTTAAAGTGACCTCGGGCGTACCACAAGGAAGTGTAATAGGACCGTTACTATTTTTAGTATACATCAACGACCTTAGCAGTAACATTAATAGTAAAGTTAGGATATTTGCGGACGACACGGTCATTTACAGGGAAATAGGAAACTCAGAGGGTAGATTAACCCTATCGTGCGACTTAGATAAAATTATGAAATGGTGCGATGATTGGCAATTAGAACTCAACATAGATAAATGTTCAGTAATGAACTTCTTCCCAAGGAAAAATAATGCCAACGATTATACGTACAGGCTCCAAGGTAAAACTTTATCAACAGTAGAAACGGTGAAATACCTTGGAGTAACCCTCACTAATAACTTCAGCTGGGGTACCCACATCCATAAAATATGTGGTCGAGCGCTTAGAAAACTGGGATTTGTGAAGAGAATTGTCGGTAGAAGCGATGAAAAAGTCCGTGAGAGATGTTACGTTGCGTTGGTCAGGCCTCACTTGGAATATGCGTGTAGTGTATGGGACCCTGCAGAGAAGTGTTGTATTCGGGAATTAGAAAAAATGCAACGGAAGGCGATACGTTTTGTAAAGAATTGTTACGACAAGACAGTGAGTATAACGCAAATGCTTCAGGACGCAGGATGGGAATCTTTAGAAAATAGAAGGCTTAGACAAAGACTAAATCTCCTTGATAAATTTAGAGAAAGCACGTTCGTAGATGATGTAGCTGACATAATGCCCCCCCCATGTTACATAGGCCGTTCAGACACTGCGAGAAAGATCAGAGAAATAGATGCTAAAACGAATCGATACAAGAATTCATTTTTTCCGCGAACGATACGCGAAAGTAATAGATTAGTGAAGTAAATTCAGTAAATTCATGGTGCTTGCACCCCCTGCCACATGCCGAAAGGCGGCTTGCAGGGTACTACTGTAGATGTAGATGTAGATAAATAAATAAAGGAGTTAAGCTAGAAAATTGAGGAATAAATTATGGATGAAAACAGAAATATTGGTTTTAAGGAAATACTTCATTATATTTACCATCGCCGATGTGAAAATATTACGCATATTATCATTTTCAACAAATTTATCACAGATACAACGTTAAAAATATTAAAGTAAAATCCGCATTTCTTTTTAATATCGATTCATCCAATTGACTATGTTTTTAAGCCTCAAAACATTTGAAAATTCTTTTTGATATTCAAAACAAATTTCCAAAAGAGATTTCTTTTGCCCATGAAACTGTTAGCTCTGATTATACAGATTGGGAATCCCTTAATCCGTTTTGATCTTTCATTTAAATAAACGGAAATAAATGCAACGGAAACGAGTCTAGACATTGGTGATGGATGCGGATGAAATGATATCCTTTACAGGGAATAGGATTACCGAATAGGATTACCCCTTTTGGTAGCAAATGTCATTGAAGGCAATCACCCAAATAACCTTTGCTAGGGAAAGTTCACCAAAATTTTCAAAATAAGAAGGAATTTTTAATGTTTTCATGCAATGTGCTCATTTCGAATTAAAAATGTGGAAAATAGACTTGTTCTTCATTCGCAATACAGTTAATGGCTATAGGTTCTAGATAAAAAATACATATTTTTCTTTAATGTAAACTCTGCTGATCCAAAGCTACCTCATTCATCGCATCATTCCTTCAAGGGAAGCCTATCGTTTCATTCCTATATTTCCATTGAAAATGTCATCAAATCCAAAGAATAATTAACTGTTATTTCATAAAAGTACTAAGAGGAAGCATACCTTTTTCGATCTAATATTCAATTTATATAACCATCTTTTATCTAAGAAGAGAGTAATAAGAGGCTCTGAGAAATATTATAATTCCACGCCTCGCGAATTCACCAGTGTCAATACATTTTCAATGTAAACAACATTCTACCCTCAGTAATTATGCACATTCTAATCCTTTATTATTGGTTGATTAAATGTATATTTCGTTGTCATGAAGACTCCGAGATCGCATTGCTTCAAGTAATGTAACAAATACAATACTTAATGTATTATATAAATATCATATCATGCATCTAGTAAAATATATATGGAAGAATGTAGTAAATGATACAAATAAAAAATTTCAAAATAAGTAATCACCAACCACAACAGATCCCTGCGCTATCGCGATACCTTAAAAGTTTAGAGATGTAAATTATCTAGAACGATAAAATTCATTCCGAATCATTGCCTTTTCCAATGGTATAGCAAAAACCAGATTCCCAAACAAAAGCGCAGCATGCATTCAATCACGATTCGAAAATCGCAGCTGAGGTCACATGTGGAGATGCAGTTGATTAATCTGCCTGTTTCCCGCACTATCCGAAAAGGATTGCCAATTCAAACAGCAATTCAGCGACAGCTTATATTTTCCCCGGCCACCTATTTCACACCCAAAGGGACTGCGCGCTTGTGAGCCCGTCCGCGATCCTGCTTCCGAACGGTCCCTCTCCAATCGAGGCGGCCGCCTTCTCTAAAAAGGATCCCGCGAGGCATCCGTCGTAATGACAACGGTGTCGGATGGGGATGAGGGAATGGAGGAAATAGGGTGGGAGGTCAATGGAGCTATGGGAAGAGAAAGGATTGCCTGAGAAGGGGAACAAGGTCATCTCCGCGGCGGTCTTCTCGCTGGAAAGGCAATTGGGGGTCGACCAGCACTGTGGCAGACAGCTCGCGAGTAGTAGAATGCAATAGCGAAAAGTTATATTTTGAAATGAAATTATTGAAGCAAACAATATTAATATCTTTTGCAGATAGACTAGACTCGTAATATATGGCATAATATCTCTGAAGTGATAGAGATACGGTTCCATCCATAAAAATCGGGTGGCGTACTGCGTTGTGCATAAGTTTGATGGGGAGAGTAAATTCGAAGTTTACCCCTTCCACTGCTATGCTCAGTTACTCGTGGCAACAGCGTATGGTATGGCTGCGGCCAATGGATCGTAGAAAATTCCCTTTGTCTCTATTCCAGATTTTGCCGGCTTTTTTCGTGATGCTAAGAGAAGTCGACTAAGGCGTTTGATGGAAATAATAGAATGCGCACTTCAAATCAGAGCAATTTATATTTGTATTAACTCTGAGGGAGTTTCTTGTTGTACATTCAACTCGACAAATAATTAGTCGAATCTGGTTTATGCACGTGGGGTTTTGCAGCATCTGTTCCTGGTAATAGCAACTCTAGAAATTTAAATACTTCACTAACTTATTTTCGGGAGTAAATCTTACTTTATTGTTAAAAAAATTGAATGGTATATCTGTTGTATAATGAAAAACGTAAGTTGAGTAGACAAATAAAAACGAACACAGAGGTACTAGAGATGGTCACGGAGGGAGAGAGTTTTAATTGAAGTGATTTAGCATCGGCAGATGGAATGGGTGTGTTACTTATTGAAAGGAGAGGGATTGTTTAAGAATGTAATTGAGGTTAGAATCCAAAGAAAAAGACAGAGGGGAAGGACAGCGGAAAGATTATTAAATTACATAAAGGCTGTGGTAAGTTACCTAGAAGCGAAGAAAATGGTATCAATTATGTAATATATATGCAGATGAATCTACCGAAAAGTAGAACACACATTTATGTAGTATTTCAGTTTTACCTCGTGTCTGATCTTTCGTTTAGACGTGTTGACTGTGGCCGACAAATCAGAAAACAGTGAGAAGCGAATGTTTGCTTGGGAAAAGAATGGTTTTGGTGAAGTACTGAATATAAATGGAGAAATGGGAATATATTTGCACTCTTTGGAGTTCGCCGACCAAAAACACAGCGTAAGTGGCGCGATAATGATGATGGTAATAATCCTTGTATGTTCGTTTGGCTCCAGTACTAATACTCTCAGTTGACCTTTGGTACTCCGAAAATAATCACGTTTTCCAAGCAGCACGCTGAGAGAGAAGGAGCAAAAGACTAAAATATCACTGGAAGCAATGAGGACATTTTTCCTGGTAAAATCAACTGCGAGCGGAGATTGTTTGCTTTCGTAGGCAGTCAGTCACGCAAGCTCGAAAAGTGTTCACTGAAAACCAGAGAAAAAACTACAGAGGAAAATTGGAGGAGTAAAGCTGAGAGAGTGTAGATAAGAATGGAAAGAATAGGAATAAATCCAAATAGTTCAAACGAGCGGATTTGATGGAAAAGGCGGCGAAGAAAGAGTAAATATTTCAAACGCTCGAAGAAAGTAAAACTAGAAATAAATATGTAAGGATGTAAAAGAAGAAAAACTGGATTGTCTGTGAGGTGAAAGAAGAGATGAAATGAAGTTTTCAGATGAGGTAAAAGGGCTTGAAATTGAAAGTGTGCTGACCTGGATCGAGAGAAAAAACAAAGGATATGAACATTTGAATAAAAAGAAAGGGCAGTGGCAAGGGTAGGGGACTAAGGTGAACTGAAGTGGCATGTGGGAGAAGAATGGAAATATCACTGAGACGGAATAAAAGAGGAAGGTCTGGAGAGGCAGAAAGTGGAAGATAAGATAGCTCAAGTGGTTCCGAATCATACAGACAAAACGTTGACATCAAATTCATGCATAGCATTGATTTGTCTCATTTTTTTGGAAATGTTTGCTTTAGGGAATATAAATCGCTTGAAAGAGTTACTGTGTCATTTTATTTTTTCAGTCTGAAGTAAAATGGGACTCTTTTTTTTTCCTCAGTCCTGTTATCGTTTTAGTCGATCGAGGAACACATTTAACAGGAAGAAAGTGCAATTACAGAGATAAGGAGATGAAAAAGAATAAGTCAACCGTAGCTGACTCGTAAGACAAACACGGGTCTCCCGATTTCCGGGCGGCTGCTTTAACCAACTAAGCTACCAAGACAGAATAGTTTTTCTTACGATTTCTGGGGTTATGGTGGGACACGTTATGCCACGGAGAATTCGTCTGCCAACACTCCTGCGCATACTCGGGACGTCTACGATGCCACCTCAACATCATAGCGGAACTGAAAGAACTGTTATCTTTCATTTCTTCGACTTAAATCAAACATTTATTCCGTGCCTTTTTCATGGCTTATATATAACTAAAGTCACTGAAAGTCGTCATAGTAGTTAGCTTCGGCATTAAATATCAGCCTAAGAATATTTTTATTACATCTTAAATACCAAGGCCTTGGTCCGCCGCACGGATTTGGGTCATGCAGCGATGTCGAAAAGTTCGTTTCACTAGCGGCGTCGCAAATGGTCACAAGATTTTCTTCCAGATCCATCTGAAAAAAAGCTTTAAAAATTGTCGCGGTATAAGTAAGCTCGTGTAAATCGATGTATATTTCTACTATTTTTCTCGCTTTAGGTAAAAATTTGCTCTAAAACAAGGGTCCACTTTTTGTTATATGAAGTAAGCAAATGTTCATACAGGACCGTGAAAATTAACTACTATAGAGAATATAGAACCGATTTTTAGTACAGCAGTGCATTTTACCCAATAAAATTCTCGGTGTTTATCATTGGCTAAAAGTTGAAGAATATCGCAAAATGTTAAAAGACTACCATCATAAATGATGGGTGTGAATAAGTGACTTAACGTAAATTACTTCTATAGTTATATGCAGACTTTATTCAAGACTTTATATGCGAAATTTCAAAGTCTGCACTCAAAAAAAGATTTTAGCATTTTTGGACAACTTTTATCTATTCCAGCCCACTGACCGCCAACCCTTTTAATGCAATCTGGTGCAGGACGCATGAGGCGCTTAATGAAACTGGAAGGAAATAGACCAAAGACGGTGGTGAAAGAGAAAATGATGCATAGGGGAATTCCCGAAAAGCGAATGGAAGCAAACGAAAGGAAGAAATCGAATGTGAGAAAGGCCGTAATCCACGGGATTTTCCCCGATCCCAGACCAAGCTTTGGAATAACGACCGCCTTAAAAAGCCACCCCGAGCCGCACCGGACTTCAAGTTAGGTCAAAGAAGGGGTCTTTTCTCTCCCAGTTCCTTCGTCCTTCACTTGAACCGTCTTTCTTCCTCTTCCAACTGCCGTCTCCTTCCTATTCATTTTCCCAACGTTTCCTTGATCTTGGCTGGCCAAGATTTACCCTTTCCATTTTTACTTTAATTCTAAGCCCCTTTTTCAACGCGTCCGGCGACCCGTAACCAGAGTGAAAGCGTCAACCATTCGAGAACGAATTACGTGTCGCAATACAGACTGAATGGTATAAATGATACGACAATTAATAGAAAAGCATTAGCACTGTCTAAGTGTAAATCCATTCCTGAAAACACATACATTTCATCGTTATGAAGTTCCACCAGATCTCCCTGGACTGTATTCATTACATACATGTTGCTATTGTAACCCTTGCTCATAGATTTTTCAGTATTTGGTGGTACGTAGTTGATTGTATGACTTAACAAACTATTTATCTTATCTAAATGCTGTGTGTGAAATAAAAAAAGATATTTACTCTTTCTAGCCGGAGGATATGAGTTCTGCAGAACAGTAAATCAGTGAATTTCAAATTACTTAAATACTTACAACATATATTATTATCTTGTAGTATTTCAGTTTTACCTCGTGTCTGATCTTTCGTTTAGACGTGTTGACTGTGGCCGACAAATCAGAAAACAGTGAGAAGCGAATGTTTGCTNTTTTCAAACGTTTTGCATTACCAAAAGAGAGAACAGTACATTAAAACTTTTCCGTCCTAAACTATGAGAGACTATTGATTTCTTACTAGGAATCGTCTATAATTTAGGGCTAAGAAAAGAGACGTTACTGACGGACCGAAGAAATTATAGAACAAAGGCTGCTATGGGCTTGAATGTGGTAGAGGAGACGGCGTGAAAAGAAATCCTAAAATCTTATCCATTTAGTCTATCATCGTACGAAAAATGTTCGCGGAATGCTTATATATCTGGCTTCTTTTGGCTATGTCTGAATTACTTTTAATATGGGCATGGATGCATGCCCATGAAAAAACCGATTTAGATCGTGGAGTGAACAGTTGGATGAGCAGATGAGCGGGGCACAGTTCCAGCCATTCACATTGCGCTCCGTAAATTTTAAGAGCCGTTGCTTATTGAGCTGAATTTCAATGCACGAAATCAGTTTCCTCTCGCAACTTTCAAATTCCATCATTCTTTCTATTCGTGTTCATGGCTCCGTTTTTTGCAACATGTATTCGGTCGATGAATATTTCCCATCAATTCCCGGTGCCACTTAAAAGAGATGTCGAGGGAAAAGGAAGGCATTTGTATACCTGGACAATTGGTGCAGTGATAAAGGATTTTTTCTAAACAAAGGAATGGATCAAACTTTCACAGTTCCAAAAAACAATCAATTTATTTTATAGTTCAGTTAGCGCAACCTTAAAAAAATAACTACATTCTGAATTTAAAGGAAAAACGTTTGCCCGTTTTCGAAAGAGAAAAATGTTTTACGCATCAGAAATCAGATTCATGGAATTGAGCAGATATATTTTCAATGAAAACTTTTATTGACAAGAATGATAGAATACAGATAAAGAACAAAGGCACGCTTTCCGAAGTTTCTGAACCACATTGCCCTAGCCCTTTGTGTTTTTGCGATGCCTAGTTGCCAACTTTGAAAAGAAAAATTAATTGAAACATTTTTCTTCTGCCTTAAGTCCCTAATTTCAACATTCATTGTATCTCTTTTGTACTGCTCCACCAAGATGAATTTTAAACAAGGAATTCTATTAGCCATATCCTTGTCTAAAACGTTTCATTATTTAGTTTTGTTCTATGATGTTTATTGTGACTTTATCCTTAGATCATTTTCAATTTCTAGATATGTGATACACCATAATTTCAAGATAGTTTACTCTAACTCATCATTGCTCTGTAGTTTTCACTCCCAGACTAAGATATTGTTTGTTTAATTTTGTTCTTTAGATAGACTTCTAGAACATTAGCAATTACGTATAGATATATATTCTTTCATGGACAATTTCTATTAATTAATTCCTTATCGCTAATACCAATTTCATAGGAGTTCTAAAGAATTTCAGACTACGATAGTTTGCGTGAATTTGTAATAATCCCTTTGCGTTGAAAGTTATAGGATGCATCCAATAACGCAGTTCCGTTTCCTTTTTAAAGAGATGGCCAGTGACAGTAGCGCACGTAATTGTCACTTAACACAGATACTTACGTTACCTCGGCATACGTGAGGCAAATTATTAACAGAAAAATATACAAGAGGAGGAAATCATCCGCAAAGATCATCTACAAACTAATGGAATATTCTATACTCCAGTTTTTTCCTAAGTATGTAAGTATTTCCTAAGTACCTCAAAGTATGAATTAGATTTTCCTATTAGTTCAGAGAAAACACAACCTGACTCCGGAACTATTCATGGATGTGTTCCACCAAATATCACCAGAATTAATTAATTTGGTTTCCTTATATTAGGGTATAAATATTTCATTTCAATTTGATGATTCCAAGTGCCCGTAAGACGTATTCATCCTGAGGATGAATGTAAATCACGCCTCCCATATTAATATTGGAGGTAAAATGGCACCTCAAAGGAGTTTTTTTTTGATGAAATATTTAAAAAGTAATTTTAAAGTCGCATTCAAGTAACCGCTTTGCAAAAACGGAAACTATCCAATAATCAAGCAAACAGTGAAAATACGAACAAGTAAAACAAATATAAAGAGTGTTCAACGGGGAATACTCGAATTTTATACTCAACCCTAGTTTCTCTTGAAAGAATATAATACCATTAATTCGCCGAAAAAATTTTGGCGTTTACTTGCCACTTTTCCTTTCACCGGTGGAATTTCAGTGAAGGCCAACAGCTGTGCCAAGTGCAAATTTAATCTAGATTCTTGTGATTCGTCAAGATAAAATGAGGATGAGAAATAAACAGAAATTGAAGGCAGAAAAAAATATAGAAGAAAGTACCGAAAAGAAAAATCTCCAGCATCAATTTCATGACAAAGTATTGCTAACGGACAGCCAGGAACGGTAAATAACAAACGATAGGAGAGCATGAAAGAGTTATATGGTTTGGTTTACAGTAGGACGAATAGTTAAGGAATGCCTGCGTCATCATCGGATAGATTCCTATAACGACGCACTGATGTCACAGTAGCTATCTAATTTAAACAATTTTCTTTCCAATATGAATAACCATACTTAAAGATGAACCAACAGTTTCTAACGCATTCAAGGCTTAGCTATAATCGCTTTGCAGTATAATCTATATTCTGAAAGATACTTTTGACAGTGTGTGAGAAAGAAGAAAATCCTCTCGGATACACCGAAAACAATATTTGTTCAGACTGTAGCTCTACGTGTATATCTATGTAAGAATTACTTTTACGATTTATCAAAACACCCGATGACAGAGGAATCCAATTTTCCTACTACGATATGAGGAGACGGCAACGTTCGAAGGAAAATTTTGACTTTAAGAGAGTACAACGTGAAAAAATGCTAAAATAATTTGAATATGAATAAGATAGTTATCCGTATGTCTAGAAAAAAACTCGATTTATCTGAAACAAAACAAATCGATACTAAATTTATGGGAGTATATGATTCAGCTTCTTAATTTACTGCTTTTGAGAGTCTCGGAGTTGTTTGCATTTTCAAACGTTTTGCATTACCAAAAGAGAGAACAGAACATCAAAACTTGTCCGTCCTAAACTATGAGAGACTATTGATTTCTTACTAGGAATCGTCTATAATTTAGGGATAAGAAAAGAGACGTTACTGACGGACCGAAGAAATTATAGAACAAAGGCTGCTATGGGCTTGAATGTGGTAGAGGAGACGGCGTGAAAAAATACGAACGCAAATATCTCACATCACAAAACGCAGAATCACAACATCTAAACTGAGGTGCTCTCTATCATTTCGCTGTCCTTTTAACAACTAGTTTATATCTAGCTCAGCCTTATATTTTCAGTGAAGCCTAATCCCTTGATTACAGATTTCTGCTCACTTACTTAGCTGATTTATCTGATAAATACATGTACGTGTATCAATATATATTACCTGCTATCCCTTTAGTATCTGCGGGAAATTTTTGGTATTATCGTAGCACTAACTTCTTTCTGTTTGAAGATCTCCAAACTTAGTCTGATGTAAGTTAAAGCGCGCTAACGATAAATATCTTTTAGGATTCCCCATCTCTTTTAGGAAACTTTGCGCTTTATTTTTGATCTTATCGAGCGCGTGTTTTGCAAAGCCGTTACGTGCTATCTGTTGCTTTGATGGGCAGTCTGAAAGCTGCGATAAGATTAGATGTGCCTTTTTCTCTCCAGTTGATTATGCAAATTGTAAACCTCCCCTGAAGTTACACACGTTCAGAAATGGAAACATTTTATTTCCTCTAACTCCAAAGAAATTTATCAAGATCTCTGCTTTTCTCGGAGTGATGTCATTTGAATGTTCATATAAATCAGATCGAATTAAATACTTTGCTTAGAAATACAAAGGCATGAGTATAAACTAATGAAAGTTTAAACTATTTCTGTCTAGTGTACAATTTTCCTAAATCTTATTATTTTTAGTAATTACCGTATTTCAATTCTGGAGGTAAATTAGAAATGCTACTCTGCTTATGCTGGATCCAGTTAACTTCACAAATGCATGTGATACCTAACCTTCCCTTTCTCCGAGTAGAAAGAGATCCTTTAAACCTTTAACGAGATGGCTAGAATGTAGGAAACCGCAGGCTATCGTCCGTAACACCTAGGGCGTTTTCAGTGAAAGGAGCAGCGGTGGTTTGGAAAGATTGAAACTGTCTTAGACTGAAATATGCATCACGAGATAGTAGGAATAAGTTACGTTTGACTTCTACCAAAAAACACATATCATAAATAAGGGACTAATGCTTTGCGAAAAAATGTCGCAAATCAAATACATAAATGCGCTTTTAATAAACACATAGACTAAAAGAATAAACTTATAATTCATAACAAAGTAGCATGATATCAAATTCTGACATATTGAAATAACGCATAGGTGATTCAGTACAAGAGCTTTCTCTTGTCTCAATATCTTTGCATAAATTGATACCAAATAAATACAGCAACTCAATTCTCATTTAAAGTATAGTGCCTTGTCCACAACCGAAAATTACTCTTAGACTGACAAATAAAAATGTATCAAATAAAATTGTTTTTGTGTCGTAAAAAATCAATTTTCTGTGTGTTGCTAAATAAAAAAAACATAACCCTTTAATTTCTAATTTTAATGTGCTAAAATTGCAACGATATTGTCCAAGCTAAAGTGTTCTACATTGCTATTTGCATTGGAGTAAGGGAAAGACATCCCTCCTCTATGTGTTCTTACACTTGAGAATCCTCTTCACCCTCAATCATTTCTTTACTTTTTCTAGGCTAACACTTTGAATATGCAAGTCACTTAAATTGTCAATTATTCCCTCTCGTCTTCCATCGCTGCTTTTAATCATACCCTTTATTTAATTCCTTTTCCCAGATTTTTCCTTCTCCTATGACTCCCTTTTCCCCTCAATAATAATTTAACTCACACACATACGGACTCCCAGCTTATTCGGCGAATTCTCCTAAGCGAAGCTCTCCTTATGATAACCAAGTTCTCCATTCCAGTTATATCCAATCACTTGCCTCTCCTCCCAAGACAGTTCCTTTTCTTTATAATTCTTTCCTCACTCTTCCGCAGCAAACTCCCACCCTTTGCTTGCTCTCTGCACCCCCCTTTCCGCCTCCTACACGTATTATTCCCCAAGAAAAATCATTATTTTTATTACATCGGAAAATAAATTTCCCTGACCGACTTGCTTCATTCTTCATTTACCTTCAGCCTTTACATCCTTTCTTTCTTTTGTTTTTTCTTCTCTCCCTTTTAAACCAAACTTACGTAGAAAGTACAAGCTTGATTCATTTCTGTTTTTCATATTCCGAGATTTGCGGTGGAAATATATTTTTGATATCTTCATTCACAAAACTTATATTTCTTCTGTTAATACTCGTTCCAAGCCCCACTACCTTACCCCCCACTGCCTAGCATTTTTGGAATTCACTATGATTCAGATTAAAAACTCCATTTCGGTACGATCTTTCTAGGATAAGCTATTCAATCACGTCTTCTTCAATTGCGATTGATTTTCCTGTTCCTTTGAGTTTCTAATCTCTCTATTTCTTTATATACGTTGTAAAATTTTATTATTTGTCTGGTTCTTTATATATATTTTTAGGTCATTCATATTTGTAACTGGCATTGAATTAATTAAATATATTTTCCTCATTGTACTGTTGTGTTATTTACCGTTGTGTGAGCTGACACGTTATTGTACTTGTTTTTTGTTTTTATGGGCGTTTTCTAGCGCATAACTAACTAAGATTATGATTACTATTTTCTCTACAGCCTTACTACTACTTGATGTCACATATAGGGCCGTTATACTCTGGAATCCGAAAGCTCTCAGTCCGTAGGAGGATCTATAACAGGTGGTTACGTGGAAACGGAAGTTTGAGGGGAAACGACCCTACACGGACACTTCTTCCGGAGTTTATGCGCGAGGAAGAAGGAATTAGAGTAAGAATATTTCTCGGAACGAATTTCATGTGATGCAAAGGAGAAGGAACGAGGAAGGTATTACAAAAAGATAAACAGGAAAAAAGGGAATTCCGTAGCCAAAATAATGAGTTGAATGATAAGTTCAATTTATTTCTTGGTATGCTGCTTTTATAATTACTTCGGAGCTGATTGGAATCTGGCGAACACAGTTGTAAGTAATTCTAACTGGTATTTATGACAGACTACTATTGTATTAATTTCTATACTTCCTGTGAATATCTCTCTGATTTTTTCTCATCCCTTCGATGACTATTAACAAACTTTCACTTTCAATAAAGATCATGAAGCTCATGATCATGAAATTTTACTTCTCTCTTCTTGGTTAGTAATATATTTTTTAATTCGATGTTTAGAGCAATTTTCGGTTGATTGCGAGATTTATATTAATTCTTTATTATGGTGGAGTCCGTAGCATGAAATGGAACATCAGTTCATCAAATTGCTTCACTCGAAGCGAAATTGTGGAAACAATGTGACTCCCGGGAAAAGTAAAGGAAAAAATGATACTCCTTAGTGAACGTAGGCTCAGAAGATAACAAAATACTGAAATTATCCTCCAGAGGATTCAGAAGGAGCTCATTAAGGATTCTTTTAATCCAGTTGAGCAACGTGATAAGCTTAGAATGTTTAAATTAATTATTCAAAAGGAAATTCTAATCACTGAATTTTTCTAGAATTAAAGTGAGTTGAGGATACACTTTGAGCAGTTGAAGAAGAGTGCGTGTAACTTTTTTTGAATCTCGGCCTAAAATTTGCTACAAATCTGCAAATTTTAACAAATACGTCAGTAAAGCAATTGAATAATTTACTTAAGGAGGAACGTGGATCAAGGATATTGTTCTTACTGGTGAGTTAGCTTTTAGCCGACATCAGATACATGACATTTATTTTGAACTATATATATATATAGGATAATATTTGTAAGGTGAAAAACGAGGGAAATAAAACTGTCGATACCAATGTATTTCGAAATCTTCTTTTATATTGAGTTTTACTACAATTTGTCTTAAAAAAAGCATCTGAATATTTTACTTTAAGAAAAATTATTATGAATTGCACTTAGTCGAAATACTTTTTGAATCATCAACCTTAGTCTGGAATGAAGGCTTTCGCTGCGCAAAGAATCCATGCTGAAAGTTTTCGGGAACGCAGCGTTGGTCATTTCGGATGAAGACGTTTCGCCAATGATACTGTTGGACCACTTCAGACCTGAGGAAGCCAACAGTATCGCTGGCGAAACGTCTTCATCCGAAATGACCAACGCTGCGTTCCCAAAAATCTTCAGCATGGAATCAACCTCAATTTGCTACTTCAGTTTAAGTTCATTTTAGGCGTCTTTAGATCTATCGTCCGAAAATCTTTGATCCTCTGGTTACCGATACAAATTTTTTTTCTTAAAGAGAGAGTATTTCAAGTATTATTTCTTACTAACAATAATATTAACAAGTAATTCATTTCCATTGTAAAGTAATATACAACAATATTATGCCAGATGAACAGCAGAGGATCAATGCATCGGAATAATCGTAATCGTGTAAGTTTAAGAGGAATTGTACAAAACCGCCACCCTACTTGATAAGTTTATTGATCCTTCCAGAAAACGATTGCTTTATAACTAGTAAATTTGATGTCAAGGTATGTGAGGTTATTATTTCATAATATATGAGTATATCCATACGTCATTTCGTTTGATTGCACTTCACGTTTCCAGTTGAATTCAGGCATGACTAATTTATGGCAAGTTAGTCAAGTGAGTTAAAATTCACTGTATTCTATCACCGCTAGCCAGAGTTCGCGGAGAGATATTTTGAACTGAAACTATTTATTAATGCCATATAATAGCATTTTAGCGGAAACTGGTAGTTGAATTATATCATATATAGAAATTGCAAAGTGTTTCTCTTTTAGTTATGATATAATTTATAGGAAATGACGTAAAGGTGGATTTGAACGATGTCAAGCGTCCACTTACTTGTTATGAGAATATAAATATGAATGAAAAGGAAGGACCTTTTCCAGATGATAAATTATGTAATCGAAACTTTTTTCTGGAAGTTTTCCTCCTACTTAGAACTTCGGCCAAATGACTTCCCCTGCGATTCTGGAGAACATTTCCCCGATCAAACTGTTCCTCATGACCCTTTTCCCATACCTACCACCCCTCGTAAATTCCTATTCAATCCCTCACCTTTTTCTTTTCCACTCGCCTCACCCCATATCGCTCATTAAGTCAATTGGCGTTCGCCGAGAAGAGTACTTGAGCTTCCTCCTTCCTTGAAGATGCTCAATTTCAGTTGTGACGAGAGAATATTTTCCCAACTGCATACATACATTACTCTGCATCCTTCCTTCTTATTTACATTGGATACTTTATAGGCAAATAAAAACCGAGTCGTAAAAAGCTCATATTTCAGGAAAAAAGGCTAAGGCTATTTCCAGCAGTTCCCACATTTACGGAAGGGATCCCTCTTTGCCTTTTTTGGCAAGCTTTACTAAGATATCTATATTGCCAACGCTCGTTTTCTGTTATTTCCAGAGATATTCTTTGAAAATTCGAAACTGACCGTACTAACATAAGGGTACCTATGTAAATTCACTATTTAGGAGTAGGGAAATTTTAAGGCCTAGCCCTTGAGATTGGAATCTAAGATTGCAAATTTCTAAATATGGTGGTGAGAAATTTGAATTAATTTACAATTTAATCGACAGCAAACATATACGTAGATGCCAATTATTCTTTTAAAATGTCACTACACATACCCTGAAAAATAGCTCAAAAGTCAATAAACTCAGAAAAATAGTTTAATATAAAATAACTCGAATTTGCTTCCATTACAATAGATCATCACATCAAAAATTATGCAAATTACGTTTATTTTTAGACATTTTCTTTTATTAACTGAAATGAAGCTATTTGTAAGTTGAAATGTGTCAGAATTGTTATGCTAAGAATAGGAAGAGGAAGGTCGACGTAATAGAAAATTCACCATAGAATACGAGATGAAAAGGTCAATGAAAAAAGGAAAAAGTTGCTAGATTTGGGAAAAAATTCGCTAAATTTACCTATTAGCACATAGCTGAAAATTCCCGACAAATTATCTTAATATAACTAAACTATGATATTTGAGACATGATCGAGTCATCGTGAAACCATATTAAGAAGCATTCATAGTGATAGTATCCGATAAAATACATCTCCTGAAAAATACGAAGCCGTGGAAGCGATTATTATCCGTAGATAGAAATAGAACAAATGAAGTACACCATGATGAGTGATTCTATCTGGAATTAAAATATTATATAATGTAAGATGGATTCATTTATAATCATATGATTCGGATTATAATGTAAAGCAAGATTTTTTAAATATAGAGTTAGATTAGGTTATGTCTAGAAATAAGTTGAAATTCTCATTTTACATATTCACTAAAGCCCGAGTTCAAGAGTATATTCACAGTTAGGAAGATGGACCTAAATGCTTGAATGAAAATTTTAGAAATAGAAATAAAAGTTTTCTGATTCTAAGAAAAAACCTACTGACGGGAGCGTTTGTGGGTGTGTGCATTTAAAAACTATAGTTCTGCACTCAATAAATGCGTCGCTAGTAAAATTTACAATGCTAAAAAAACTGTTATTGTACTGCTATTTAAGAACTGGTGCTGTGGCAACGATTTTTAATTTTTTGTCCATAAACTATATTTTTAAACTATATATTTTCTCTTTAATCACCTAACCTCACTTCCTTCCCCGTACTCAATCTTTAGTACATCTCTTGTTTCAGGCTAGAATATACTTTCTCTTTTCTTATACTGATATTGCTTACCTGGATCTGACCTTTTGCCTTTGCTTATAACATTAATGCCTTCCTTTCCATTCAAGGTTAAACAATTACAAAGTTTTATTGGGCTCATTTTGAATGGGAACCTCTCGATAGGGGAACCAATACCCTCTCCTAATTTCTCATTTTCTTTCTTTCTATTGCCCTCATCATTGCCTCTTTCATTTTCCTTCCTCATAGCCGCTAACCTTTCGAGATTCTAACCTCTTTCCACTTCTCTTTTTTCTTCAGTACCGATCATTCCCTCACTCCCCCAACTTTCTTCCCCCATTTTTCGCAATTAATCTTTCTTTTATCAACGCCACCAAGTTAGTAGAAGTCTTTCTTAATGAACTGCCGTATTCTTGCTCCCTACGCCTCTACCCTCCCCCAGCATCCTCCTCTTTTGGAATGTATCTAATACGAACACCCCATCTCCCCATCATCTGCGATTGCCCTCCTCTGGACGACACACTCGTCTTTTGCATTACCTTCTTACCTTCCATAATTCATTTTCATTAATGATATCAGCTAATACTGATCGTTCAAGTTTCAACTTTCGCTATTTTCTTTCTCTTTTCTTCCAAGAGAATTTCCCTTTTCTGACGAGACGCTCTAATTATTACGACCACCGAGTAAAACTATATTCAAGCTAGTTTCAAGCGTATTCCACCAAGATTGTAAACGAAAAAAGAAAAAAAAACATTTTTACTTTATCTGATTTCGTATGAGCCAGCGGAAATGATAGCAGTTATAGAAAAAATGTTCATTGACGTAAACACCAAAGAAATATATGAAAATAAATACATAAAAATAAATAAATATTGGATAAAAACTATGCAAATATCTCACAATAAGCCACAACATTTCAGTTACGACTAGTATCTAAAATTTAATTGATGGAAAGAAATGTACTCTAATTTATTCCACAATTTTAGTTTATCTCTAAACTTAAATCCTTCTCAAAGCCAAAAAGAGTGTTTAAACCATTCATGATTGGAATTTTTTGGAGAAGAATGTGCGTCATTCGCACTGCGAACGATGGGGAAAAATTATCTGAATTATATTGAATTAACAGTGATTATACTGAATAAAATAACCATCATCAGAAGCCAAACGTGGTATATTCTCGAATCAGAAATAATTTCCGTATTTACAAAAAAATAGCTATAATTAAATACGGGGTATCGTTTAACTAATATTTTGATCACTATTTTCCATGTGAGTGTCTTGACTAGTGAACAAGAAACAAATTACAGAAATGATTTCCTTTCCCTTAAAAATACAGTTGTAATTCACAGTATCAAATAAAGAGCAATTCACCAATAAGAACCGCAAAGTAAAGAAATCAACAGTAGCTACAAGAGAACTACTGGAAATTACTACAGAATTAGTTCTTGCTGCGTGAAACGTCCTTAACCTACCGTGAAAAGAGTTTAAATAGGATTCCAAAGCAATGTTGCACTCAGTATCAGAGTAATTAAAGAGACTTTCTGGTTACACTTTCCTCGGAATTAATTGCAGTGCCTCAGCGCTTCGTAGAGACGAGAGAGGGGAAACAATAGGAAGGAGAGAGAAAAGATGTTGCTGCTAGTGCAGACATCCCAGGTTTGAAAACAGAGATGAGATAAACGGGGTAGAAGCAAACGTTGTTGCAAGGGTCGTTATAAAAAGAGGAAGCAAAAGCAAATGGGGAATAAAAGTATAAATACACACAAAATAAGCACTGTTTTATACTCTAGGAGGAACGAGTAAAGTAAGAAAATGTGAGGAAATATTAGCGGCTTAAAAACACTCCATCGGCAGATGGAACTCGCGTTTGGAGACAAGCAGGAAATTCCGGATTTCCTACTTCTAGGAATTATCCGATTCCTGTAAATCAGTAATCCGGAACGTACCGTTTGCCTTCAAACTTAGGTGAGTGCCATCTGCCGAGGCACGGCTTATGGAGTGTCTTAATTACGATTTTCTATACTTTCAGCATAAGGAAATGTAGAAAAATAACAGAGCCGAAAATCCAGGTTAGTAGAGAAGAAAACAGAGAAACTGAGAACTATACGGAAGAGTCAACAAGACGGGGTTGAGAAAGAAAGCCATGCAGTTCTGCTGGTCTTTAAGGGATGAAAGTGCGGCGTAGGTAGGCTGGGTAGAAATGAGGCACGTGGAAGTGGAAGATCAAGTCGTGTGAGTGAAGCCTAGGACAGGCTGTAATACACCCCTCAAAGCCGATTTCTCAACCCAGCCTCTCTTTACCCTTATGGTAGTGAAAGAGACTCTCAGAAAAGAAAGAATTTCGTTACTATTTTTCTCCTTTTGAAGTGAGGCACTACAATTTCGTGATTCTGCGTCGCCCAATATCACGTTTTCTTGTGGAACGATCTCTAGATATTCCAGGGTGAACGTATTCCATTCTGTGACCATCCTGATTTTTCTTTTTTCATCTCTATCGGCCTTCCAAAACACTCCCGCTTTCGATATAAATATGTTCCATAATACCCTGAGGAATACCGAAAGATAATGCGGAAGCTGTCCAAGGAAGGTTTGGTCGAAACTAAAAAGGTTAGCTGTTGGGAGATATTTCTTCCGCAGACAATTTTAGGTGTACGTGAGAAAAAATACTGCCGCTAAGGATTCGAGAGTCAATAAATGAAGCTCGTTGGATGGATAACGTTGCAATATGTACAAAATATTTAAAGCTACGAATTTTTTTACTGTGATTCAATTTTTAGATTACAGTCAAATATAACATTAGTGCAATTTATATTATTCCAATATTTCAAAAGTAGCATACAAATAGTTATTTTTTTACTGAGCATGGTTTCGATATCTGTTCGAAGGTTACGTCGGAGCTTATTTCCGAAAGCATAATAAAATGATCAGTAGATTAGCTGCGATGCAAAGGCAAAAAGAGACGATTCATAGATCCAGTTAAGCAATATCAGTAGATATAAGAAAAGTGAAAGTATTAAATATTTTAGCCTGAGAAAAGAGATGTACTAAAGATTGAGTACGGGGAAAGAAGTGAGGTTAGCTGATAAAAGAGAAAAGATATGGAAATAACGAAAAAGGTTCAAGCGTATGAAATCAAATGATGCAAATAGGCAAAGTAAAATGAAGAAAGGACCTGAATACACGAGACTACGGTGTGGCCAGAAACTTGTACTAGCAAAAGAAAGAGAAAAATCGCTGCCCTGTAGAGAAAATAATTTCTCCCATTTTTTGGCGAATATCTAATCTTTATGCAATGAAATTTCAATTTCTTACCTTCGAGACACCTTTTATCTTTTTCATTAACATTTACGTATACTTTATAATGTATGATATGTAGGTACTCGAGTATTGCTTGGATATAAATAACTAATCTTTACCTCTAGCTTGGATCTGACAGTTATTTTCTGCTTTCTAACACAACGTAAATCATAAAAAGCAATGTACTATTATTGGAGGAAGAAAATATCGTCAGTCTATAAATTCCGTGCTGAAGAAATGATGCGAACGAACATGGTAGAAGACTATCACTCTCTCAAACCTCAAGTTATTCAATCAAGCATGCGTATAGATCTTGGTACCAATCTGTATTTTACCATACATGCTCATGATACCTTCTAATCGAATGAATTTCAACTGTCATTAATTTCTTATCACCAATTTCTTTTGAGACATTATTAACACTTAATTATTTTATTGTCCTCATGCGGTCTAATAGTATCCCGATGGTATTATAAAAATAAAACAGTGGGTGTCTAAGATATTCTTTCTTTCTGTTCTTAATGAAAAAGAAAGATTATCACCATTGTAATATCTTCATCCCATATACTCTTTGACTAGTCGATGTATCTTTGAATATTAAAACCTTCTGTTCTCTTTGTCAATTAGAGTGATATCAATAATTATCAATTAATAATGACCGTTTTCGGTTAAAACATTGTGAAATCTTTTTGTGTGTCATCTGCATTCCCAAGGCATAAGTGATACAAAAGAACTTTCGTTAGAATTCATTTCATGATTTTACCGAATACAAATTTTCAATGCTCTATTATACAAAAATTCAGTCTTTATTTAGCTAATGTTTATTTTGCAGCAATATCTTTCATTCTTCATTTCCCAGATTTCATATATGTTGACCATATCAAGGAATGGTGGGTTTAAGTTCATTAACGGAGTTAAATTAGCATAAGGGTATGAAATAACTCACTTTGCAAATCTATTTATCCAACTCTTCAATTACGCATTAGTAGTTACTCATTGAAAATATTTTAATTATAGCTATATTTAAAGTATTGATGATACATTTGTGAATATTATTAGTTTAGAGAATGAGATAAAACCCAGCGAAAGTTGAAATTCTATAATTTAAATGTAATAATTTCAATATAAGGCTTTCATATCAAATATCTATTTTCCCGAGAAAGATGTATGTACGTCGTTGTTAAAACAAATGGTTGACGAAAAAGTGATTCTATTGTTAATTTTTTTCATTTTTAACTCCACAGAATTTAAAATATTTGCGAAGGCTACGAACAATCAAAATTATGAAGGCTATTGGATGAAATTCGACTAACTGTGGCTCGTTAAAACTTCCAAATGAGATTGTTGGGTTTTAAATTGATTCGCATGCCTCTTCCATTCATTACCATCGACGAACAATCAAACTGGAAAGAGAAAATTTGTAATTGGATCCAATCGAATGGAATCAGCATTCCCAAGTTTCGATGAGTATTGTTAATTAATTCAATTAAAAGACTTCTTGAATGAGGAATTTCCGTTCTAAAAATTTAATATGATCAGGAGAAAAATATTTTCTTTGGGCTGGAACTCCATTATTAAAATTAGTCTTGTAAAAAGCCACTAAGAGAGATTACATTTTCATACTGGTAAAATTAACCAGTTTCTATAATTTGAAAAGATTAGGAAAATTTGTTGACTTAGTGAACGGTGTTAGACATTTTGAAGAACGCTTTTATTGTTATGAAGTAATACATAAAACACTTTTTGTAACATTTAATATGACTTAGGCTATTACGTTTCTGTCTTTTAATATGTTTTCCGGTTGTAAAAAGGAAAATAAAAACGAATTGATGGGGAAGAGAAAATTAAGCTAAACATTGACATTTTGATGACGACTATATGTAAAAATAAAGGGAAATGAAAGACTGGTGGAAAAATAAAGGAATTTTAAGTAAATCGCAAGTAGAAGGAAATGAAATTTAAATATATAGATGATATTTTACTATAAGAAGGTGTTTGTTAAACACAATATTATTACAAGATAATGTAAATGAATATTTCAATACTAACTAAGTTACTAACTAACTTAACCAACGAAACTTATGAAAGGCGAAAGAATCACATATTTTAAATATATTCCTTCATTGTTTTGATCGTTCCTAATGCACAGGTCAGAAATGAAATAAATGAAAATGTCTAATGCAATATAAGCATAAAAAGTTCAATTTCCACCAAATCGAGTTCAATGCGGCAAATGAGTGGTTAGAACATCTATTCGGACTGGAATACTTTCTAGTCCTTATCACGTCTCTCCCTTCTCTTTACCAAAAAATTATGCATTCAATTCTATCAAAGATCAATTCATTATCTGTGTCATTTTACAATTACGTTTTAATAAGATGTTTTCTACAAAATCCATAAGAAAAGCACACAAGTACATTTTAGGATTATTGAATACCTCGATCAATTCATTAAATTTAATTATAGCATATCATGATACTGATATATAGGTATGCAATTATTGCTCAAGATAATTTTACAGCATTTTATGGCCACTAGTTTCCTGTGACTTTTAAATACAGTGTTCGTATCATATTTTCCACAGAAAACTTAAAAAGATTACCGGAGCCCTCTTCATTCAAAAATTAAGAGAAAATGGGAACATAAATTTCAAGTTTCACTCTGCTATTCTTGGTAATATGTTTCATTTTCTGACTTTTTATACGATTTACATTTTTCTAGCTTCCTATGCACTCACTTATAGACCATCGAGGTGTCATTGATGTCGCATTGGTGGAGATTTTAAATACAAAAATTAGTAAAAGGCATTATTTCAGCCGCAAATAGGTTTTTACTGTAATTCTAGATAGCTCCATTATTAGAGCATCCGAATGGTAGGCAGAGGATTCCTGTTTGAGCTCCGATCCCGTCGACTTATTTTTCATTAGCTTAGATATGTAATATTTATTGATTGAAGCGGGAAAAAATCTATTCAACGGTGACTAGTGAAGCAAAACCGGAATTTATAAGAAATTTTGCGTTTCCATTGAATCAGAACTAAAACAGGAACGAAAACATTACGGTCTGATGACCTACAATCTTCACTTAAGAACCTAAAACTTAAACGCATTATAATATTTTATTTTTAAAGTTAAAATAAAAAGCATAGTCAATCTCCTATGTTTATGATGAACTATCATGGAGATTGACTATTATCTTCGTTTTAGTTCTACCGAAACAATATAATATTGGACTCTAAAGTGATAGTTAATTAAAGTCCATTTGGAGTATACATTATAAAAATAGAATTAAGAATAATTTTACAAAGCTAACGCTTTTAATTTTTCATGCTCAGTGAAAATTATATTCAATTTGCCTAGATCCGTGGATGCCTTTCCGAATTCTCCCGAAAATCTTTTAATTAATTTAACATCCCACCAGAGAACAAATTTTGCTCATTCGAAAGCGAGACATCGCCAAAATCAACTCGAAGAAGGAAGCGTATCATTAGTGAGAATGTCCAATGAGTATAAACGGGAGGCGGTGGATGGAAATCGGACGCAGCAGATATCACTAAAGCGTACAATTCGATGACGTCAGCGATGATTCTCACGCGATTCCATCGAATTGGAAAACACTTTTGTTAATGAAGCGACGACATGCGGTTAAGGTGCATGAAAAATGAAAACGAGATATATACGGTAATGATGCAAGGAAGGCAATCACAGAATACTTCGAGCGGAATTTCATGAATTGGAGCAGAAGTATCGAGACGACTTCAGAATGTCGTCATATATGTACGGCACGTTATTTTCGAAACGGAAAATATAAAAGGGTAGCAAGAGAAGTTCTCTTAAGATGAGGAAAATTCCTTTTCAAACAGTGTAACAGATATGGGGTCGCATTCAATTAATCGACGTAGCCTTTTCCGGGCGCAAGTATGGAAATTGGTTCGAGGCAGATGTTTGTGAAGAGACAGTAAATTGGTAGCAACTGAAAATGTATGCCGCATATTCAGGGTAGCGCAATCAAAATTCTATAATGATGAAAAAAAGAATGTGAGTAGAATTGCGATTCATAATCGAAATTAACCTAAGTGAGGGTGAAAAGATTTCCGCCTGATATTCACCATGAGAACCCCTCCAAAACATCCCGAAGGCAGTTTGTCATTCAAATGTGTCAATGTATTATACCCCGTTTAAAATGTATAATATATCCCTCAGCCTCACGCATTAAAATAAAAAGACACAATTTAAAGTTTTGAATTAATTAGTATGCCTAGGAAATATTTAATTTTTAACATATCAACTCTCGAATATACTCATAGATTCTGCCGTTTTGCACGACATGGCACGTTAACTGTGTTTAGTTCGTCTAGATTCACAGGATATATTCACATACATATATGTTGCCATCAATTTCAAAGATAGTTATCATGCATCTTCTTTATTCTTTATTATCTTTACTCACTTTTTAAATCACCTTAAAATGCATTGAACGTTGCATTAATAATAAAATAATGATAATATTGCTACTTTATTAGGGCGAGATTGAGACTAATAAGTCTCTTCTTAAATCTAACCCAAAAATGGCAAGACCCACACCTAATCCTGAATTAGGAAATAATAATATATGGATGTCCAAATAAATTCTATATTCACTATCCATACTTCCCTCGACGGCGATCTTTTTCCTTCAATGCGTTAATGAAATCCCGAAACTTCGATTCCATATAACCATAGCTAACCAATGAATTCGAAAAGATAATGGCACATTTTAGACAGAAGTTTTGAAACTAAAATTATGTAAAATTGCGGTGGTGAGAGAGACCTCTTTTAGTGATAACTTAACTTTCTTAGAAACAGTTTTCTACCCACATAATTCCTTAAAGACAATCTTAACCCTTCCATCTTCTATTTCCTCAAGAATTCATTTTGCTATCCATCTTCTCTTTTCTCTGGAATTCACTTTGCTGTCTGGGATTCTGTGATTCTGCGTCACCGCGCTCTCATTCGCCCAAATTCTCCCTTTTTCCTTTGGGTATTGGCTTTTCTGTAACCTCTCCATTAGCAGTTTTGTGTCATAAACCCTCCTCGCATCCGATATTTCTCCAATTCCTTTGATCCTTCACGCTAAATCTGACGATATGAAGCTTTGAAGGGAAGGGTTAGATATGAACAAATGTGGGCTAATTAATGGCTTTCGATATGGACAAATTAAGAGCTAAGATATGCCCTTAATTTGTCCACATCGTGTACAATTCATGCGGTGGTATACATTCAAAATACCAACTGGAAAGTTAAGATGTTCACTATTCCCATACATTTCCCTTCACTAATCCACGATCACACTCTATTCTTTCAAAAGCGTTCATGTCTTATTACGTCACGTGTAATTTTTCGCCTGTCTCTAACAAAATCCCTATATTCGATTCCCTAAAATTCTTTCTTGGTCTCTATTTTTATTACAATAATATAATTCATCAGTATGGAAATGTTTCATATATTATGCTGCAAAATAATGATGTGCTGTCATAGCCAGTATTATGAATTATACAAATTTTACTAAGATTTCAAATATATTAAGCACCGAAAATTTAGATGCACACTTTTGAATGTTAATTTGAAACTAATGAATTGACCAATCTATGTTGTTCTTTAGC
Source organism: Ladona fulva (assembly GCA_000376725.2). NCBI lineage: Eukaryota > Metazoa > Arthropoda > Insecta > Odonata > Libellulidae > Ladona > Ladona fulva. The sequence continues at coordinate 497,494 of KZ308571.1, read as the reverse complement.
AGGAGCTGGTGGTCTAAGAAATATCTGCGTGGTGTCAACGGGTGCTGTAACTGTGGCAGAGACTGTAACGCTCCAATGACAGTGCTAGCTGCAGGGAGCAAGGTAAATGTAGGTTAAGTGGTTCAAGGGTAAGTATCAGTTTTAACGATACACACCCAAAGGAAATCCTCCCACAAAGGTGTGTCCGCTTCCAAGAATAGTTGTCGATATGTAACAAATTTTCATTCTTCTTCTCCACTTTTTCCTAAAAAATAATCGATTTTTCTACTACAAATATATTCTATAAAATAATAGTCGAACTTTGCAAGGGCAAAATTAACATCAACCAATGAAGAAAGAAATAAAATAGAAATTCAAGGGATTTACTGAAGCAAATCATCTAATTTTCAGCGATAGCTATTATTTTGATTTTCCAAATTAGTTTATTTGATCATCATCCAGGAAATCTTACTTTTTGCAATTCGGAAAAAACGTCGTATATTCCGTGGAAAAGTGTCTTATTATTATAAAATACCATTTTTGATTCTAATTACATCTGCAGTGGTACTTATACCTACACCTATAAGCAAGGGGTATATGCGATCGATGCAAGTAATGCATAGTACTAATGCGGAGTTTCAGATTGGCCAAAATAGCAAAAGAGCAGCATTCGTATTATTAATGAACATTCACTGAATTTATTTAGCAATCGATGTCCGGCTTCAAATCTCCTATCTGGAAAGTATCTACTGTTATCTTATTATCTTAGCAATTTTGGAAACATAAAACGAATTAGCTTCTGCTGCACCTTGTGTAGTTGGCAGAAACAGCTTCCTTCACGGAAAATATGATTGAATTCGCATTTATTTTGCTCTTTTACTTTATCAGATAGGGACGTTAATGAAATGGTTCAATAGTTACAATAACACCTGTATTCCTCTGTCTATAGTGGCTTAAGTTCTTCTAGTCATTCCATATTTCCTCACTTTCATCTTTGATACTTTGATAATTTCTGCATTCATTTTTGTTTTATCATCATTTGCTTATCTTAGCAATTTTAAGCATTTCCACTAATTCTACTCTGCATTTGTCCTCTCTCTTAACCATTTAAAAATATAACTGCCGCAACTTTATTTTATATAAATACAATACCTAAAAATTTAGGACCAAAATAAATACTGAATTTAAATCTCACTGATTCGTGAAGTCGGAAAGAATTTCTAATTTACGGAAAAACTTAAACACTCATAAAATTTCTACTCAACGAGAAGTTTAGTCGTTCGCGTTCGATATATCTTGCACGCTGTGTGCATTTCACGGTCCGATGCAATAAAAGCCTTTGATTATCAGATTGCCGAGGTTAGGCTGCCTATGGGCAGCATCTGGCCGATTTCATTGAATGGAGCATTCAAAAAAAAAAGGCGAGGGCAGTTCCGGAAAATTTGGTATAAGGGGAGATATGGGTAGGGAAGGAATTTAAGTGGAGGGACAAAACCGAAGTATAAAATTGGTTGAGATAAAAAGGGGTCGAGTGAAAAGAGAGAAAGGTGTCGAAGGGTATATTGAAAAGGAGTGTGATAAAAGGCGAATACTTGAGAAGGACTGGAGAGGAAGAATAAGGGAAATGGGAGTGCCTAAGAAAAAAGCATTCTGCTTTGCGTTGCCCCCAAAGCTTAACGTTTTTCAACCTACCTTCAATTTCTGTGAAACATGAGAAGACTCTCTAGTCACTGAAAAGAATTCCATTTGAGGTTCACAAATATTTTTTCATCCTAAATATACATTTTGAACTGTGAGGCCTTAACCGCTTGCATCCTATTAAAAATCTATTTAGGTATGTTGTAATTCATTTTCAATTCGGAAAATGCTTTTTCAAGGAATAACAATGGTGAAAAATAGCAGAATTACTGGGAAACGAACCCAAGTCTCCCACTTTCATTTTTCATTGGGATTCAGCCACACGGCTTTACCGTGCAAAGTAAATGCACCTTTCCTTAATTCATATGCTTTTTCGTTTTGCTGTGGCACAATTTTATCATAATCACTAGAAATTATTCATTTAAAAGGTAGATCACGATCGATTTTTGTAATGCTTTTCCGTCTATGAAACAAAATTCAAAAGTATGATTATATTTCAGTTTATTTGAAATGTATTCGCATTTTACTTTTCGTATATTCACAAGTGCAGTGTTTTTCAGATACTTGCCTATCGCTTTCAACGCATCATGTTTTTGTCTGCACGTAATTGGCGCTCCAGCAAATTGGAATATGGAAAGACATTTTTCATCATATTTTATCCGAAACGTCTTGAGTTTCATTTGCATGGTACCCCAAAAGGATCAGAACTAAAACCCGGTTTTTCTAATTTCCTGTCGGATTCTCTACTACTAATCCGTTTTCCCTTGTTAAGTTTCCTATGATCACGCCTTCTTGTGGGAGTAATACCTACGCCTTCTTCCATGGGGTAACTTAAACCTTAATTCGGGTCTACATGACCCGGATAAAATGTTGGTAGCAGTAATTTTATATTCGAGAGTTCAGCTCGGAAATAAAGGAAATCGACGAATATTTTTCTATTCCATGTTTTAAGTCATAAGTGATGGCGATTTGCGTACCTTATTGAAACATACTTTTAACTCGACACGAGTGTTTTCGTTATTGGAAACTTTAAAAGGTTCCAAAAAGTGATATATTTGACTAAAAAATTCATGTCCTTAATTCATCTTTACTTTTCATTTGTTTTCACTATTGGAAATTCTTGTCTATATAATAATCATAAAAAATCGTGATAATTATAAAAACAAATTCATTGTCATAGAAGTTATATTGAAGCATCGTAATGCAATCTTAGTTTATTGCAACGAGTTCTTTCTTCAAACTACTTGTTTTTTAACTGAAATTCTGTCATCTTATAAAACATCATTTTATATATTCGTAAAATATTTTAAGTTGGGAATAACATTTACATGATATTAATTACGATAATCATGCCCAGATCTATATGTCAGGTGACTATCTAAGGGGTGAGTACAGTCCATCCATCACGGTTTTTAGGATAGCACATCTTAGAACGTTAGTGGTGTACAGATTAGAGCAAAGTAGCCGAATTGGATAGCTTTCATTTTTCTTATAAAAGTAAAATAGATAACTTTCCATTTCGATAAATTTTCTTCATACTGTTTGTGGAGTTCTGAAGGTTATGAAGCCATCTGGATATCTAGGAAAATATTTCTCGGTTAAACGCATCTCCAGGTTTGATATAATTCCATATCATTATTAAAAATGTCCTCCCTCTCAGCATAATCTCGTCACAGATGGCTAAGTTAATTTCATCCGATGAAAATTAAATAATTCAGCACGTGCGGATGCATTGGGAAGATTTGGCGGCATAAGTAGGGTTGGAAGGAATGGAAAAACTAAATGAAGGAATGATGAGAAATGAGAAAGGAAGAGGATGAGATACACGGATAAAATATTCGCAATCATGCGATAGCTGAAGCGGTGGTGGAAATCTACAGAACAGTTATTGTTTAGCAAACCGGCGATGTTGGCGGAAAGTAAGTTCTCTCTTTCAGGATAAAATTGTTCGACGACCAATATACAGGTGGCTTACATAGAGCAGCCATAATTTCAAGGGGTTATAGAAATAGATTTTGCTTTTGAAGTCTCTTCCGGAACGCCTGTGTTAATCAGTTTACCCGTTTAGTTATTCTACTCATTATTTTCTTTTCATTTTTATACTTGTTCATTTCCTTGCAGACATTTTTATTTTTCCATGTAATGTATTGTTTCAGCTCTTGTCACATTATTCAATCCTTAATGCTCATTGCTTCCAGATCGGGAAGCGGAGCAATATCTATTGTAATGTAATTGCATTTATGCAGAGACTTTGAGGAATATATTTCGAAAATTAAATAATTCAGTGGTTTTTCGCTAATTCGAAGCAGATTTAGGTCCTATGTAATTGTGCTGCATAAGTGGGACAAGAGTGTGTAATGTTCCTGGTTTCTTATCTACTTANCATTTCGTCCGAAGCTACCGACCTTGACATTCTTTGTGCATGGAGATGATTACTGAAAAAAGTAAACAAAAAAATTAATAGATAAAATGAGAAACTAGGGTGAGTAACTTACAATAAATAAGTAAAAATAAATGAAGTTGGTTAAGCTAGGTAGTACATAGATGTACGTCCTCCATGACAAAAATATAGAACTAAATTGGCGAACTCCTCTTTCAGATGCCATTCTCTTTTTTAATGTAAGAATATCACACGTTGATTAACTCACTCAGTATATGGAAACTCTATCGGTTCCCAAAATGGTTTTCGAGCAACTACAGAATAGAGATGGAATGAAAGTGAAGATAGTGAGTCTGAAAAGGCGTAAAGAGCGGTGAAGGGTTCCGGTTGAGAGATTGGGGGAGGGTGATTTTGACCGATGACCTGATGGGAGGAAGGGAAGGTTGGGTAGAGACAGAAGAAAGGTAGATGAATGGATGAAAAAGATAAGCGGTAAAAGGAAGAAGAAAAGAAAGTGAAAGAAAGAGCAGAATAAAAATCAAGAAGAGAGGTAATTGAAATTTCTGGAACATTGTAGTGCCCTTATCCTGATAATGAGGGTATGAAAGTATCAAGACGAGAGTAGTTGTTTCAGCCCATTCAGATTCCTCGTTTGCCTTATTTCATTGATAATAGGCATGGATGTCTGGCTAAGGAGAAGTATACACGGAATGGAACTCAAAGTTTGCATTTAAAGAAGGCAAACTTGTGGATTTGAAGCTACAGTTCTCGAATATAAGGCAGATTGAAACTATGAGGTATAGCGTTTGTCAGATGCCGAAAGAGAATCCCTCCAACCAAGGGAGGTATATAATTTATGGACAAACTGAGAGTTTTGCTTCTTTCAAAACGTTATTTACACTTTGTGAAATGAAGAAAAAAAGGGAAACTAGACAAAGATGGTATAAAAGAGTAGTGTCAAACATATGGCCTTTTAGTAGACCAATAGCTAATTTGTCTCAGAAATTACCAATAATATACACCCTTAAGCTAGGTAACCCAGTAGATTGAAAATGGTCATAAATGAGAATGCATACACTAAATTAAATTAAATTTCATCGCAGTGAAATAAGTAACGACTATCGATGGGCTATTGATATTTTTCAAATTAAGAGAAATACATCAGCTAATGTCTTAGAAGTCCTATTAAAAGCTAATGCAGCTCTTTGGAGTTCAAAGCTTGAACATCCGTGGTATTAATAATCAAATAAATGAGGTACACAGGGTAACATACTGATGAAATCGAGGAAACAAATAGACGCTTTTTTAAATTAATATTGCAACATCCCAGGGCTTAAAACCAATAAAAAAGTATATTCTCACGCATTAGAAATCTCACTGTTCAATGCAAGATTAGGAAATCAATTTTCCCAACGTTCTACAAAAAAACTCGAAAAGCCGACGCATACTTGAAGAAAAATATAATTTCTCTGATTTTAAAACCTATACGATCCTAGACAAAACGTTAATCCGAAAGAGTAAAAAAAAGATGTCTCGTGATAATAATTTGGTTCAAGCACTAGTACTCTTAATTAGTATTCCTTCATACGCAAATTATATAGCGAAGGATTTTATTCACGGATGATCCTATGATACCTGCGTGAAAATTGTATAATTTTCCAAAATACTAAATGAGATTTGTTACATTCATCAACGATTGCATTTCCGATAGAATTGAAGGCCGCAGAGCAAACTTGAAATGATAATATGAACCTTTATCTGTTAAAGTAAGAGATTAACCATTTAACCAAATATTTGATCCGAAAGATGTACACATTGGAATTCAGAGACCATGTTATTATAAAATGACGGACTCCCAAAAATCCAAGTGGGTACTTTGATCACCTTCGGTGAAAGCGGTCGAGAGTTAAATTCCCGCCGGGGCCTACGTGTGCGGAACGATGATTGCTGAAAAACTACTACTACTAACAATTATGGGAATGACTTATCATTTCCCGAAAGCTTTTATATATTTGAAGAAGTTACAAAGAGGAACTATTCGTTCCGAGCATGCTAGTAGTGTAATTAAATATTTGAGTTAGTTGTCCAACGCTCAATGAAACAGCAATGATAAACGGTAATAAACAAGAGAAATGTAACAGAAATTAGATTCTTTAAACGCGTTTCTACAAATTTTGAACCAGTTTTGTATTTAAAAATTCAACCGTTGATTTCTTTAGAATTCCTATAATTCGTATTTCATATTCTCTTAGTTTATCTTTCTTCCAGCTTAATTAGTCACCGAAATAGTGTCGTAACTGAGAGGCATGACTTTGGGAAACCGTTTTCATTGTATAGCGCAGAACAATTTTAAAGTTTCATTAAATAATCCTAGAGCTACATTGTGTGAAAATATGAATTCAGAATGAATATCTTCAAATACCGCTTCATAGCCCTTGTAGAAAGATTCGACCGATCTCAATTGTACGTATATTTTGCTTCTGCAATAAATTTCGTTTCCAGAAACGGCTCCATAGCTGCGAATCACAAATTCTATTCCCACCCAATCTTCTGAATTCATCTTCCTTTGTCGAATGAAACGCTCCCTCCACTATCACTATAGCCCTTATATTTATCAATCAAATCCATCCCATTTTATCATATTCAGCTCTGCCTATTTTCCTTTCAAATTTAAGTACTTATCCTCGGAAGGAATAGAAATCCAATATTTATCGGATGTGTGAGATGGACGGATATATCACAGATGCGCTTCCTTTACTCTTCAACCACGTGGAACACGTATTCATAAGCGCCTCTCGCGAAGGAAGAGATAATTGCTGGAGATTGAATAATATGCAGAAAGATTGCATTAACCCGCATAACATGTGGCAATAAAATATATTACACTAAGCTATCTGAATCATAAGACATTTCGTCCGAAGCTACCGACCTTGACATTCTTTGTGCATGGAGATGATTACTGAAAAAAGTAAACAAAAAAATTAATAGATAAAATGAGAAACTAGGGTGAGTAACTTACAATAAATAAGTAAAAATAAATGAAGTTGGTTAAGCTAGGTAGTACATAGATGTACGTCCTCCATGACAAAAATATAGAACTAAATTGGCGAACTCCTCTTTCAGATGCCATTCTCTTTTTAATATAAGAATATCACACGGTGATTAACTCACTCAGTATATGGAAACTCTATCGGTTCCCAAAATGGTTTTCGAGCAACTACAGAATAGAGATGGAATGAAAGTGAAGATAGTGAGTCTGAAAAGGCGTAAAGAGCGGTGAAGGGTTCCGGTTGAGAGATTGGGGGAGGGTGATTTTGACCGATGACCTGATGGGAGGAAGGGAAGGTTGGGTAGAGACAGAAGAAAGGTAGATGAATGGATGAAAAAGATAAGCGGTAAAAGGAAGAAGAAAAGAAAGTGAAAGAAAGAGCAGAATAAAAATCAAGAAGAGAGGTAATTGAAATTTCTGGAACATTGTAGTGCCCTTATCCTGATAATGAGGGTATGAAAGTATCAAGACGAGAGTAGTTGTTTCAGCCCATTCAGATTCCTCGTTTGCCTTATTTCATTGATAATAGGCATGGATGTCTGGCTAAGGAGAAGTATACACGGAATGGAACTCAAAGTTTGCATTTAAAGAAGGCAAACTTGTGGATTTGAAGCTACAGTTCTCGAATATAAGGCAGATTGAAACTATGAGGTATAGCGTTTGTCAGATGCCGAAAAAGAATCCCTCTAACAAAGAGAGGTATATAATTTTTGGACTAACTGAGAGTTTTGCTTCTTTCAAAACGTTATTTACACTTTGTGGAATGAAGAAAAAAAGGAAAACTAGACAGAGATGGTATAAAAGAGGAGTGTCAAAGATACGGCCCTTTAGTAGACCAATGGCTAATTTGTCTCAGAAATTACCAATAATATACACCCTTAAGCTAGGTAACCCAGTAGATTGAAAATTGTCGTAAATGAGAATGCATACACTAAATAACATTAAATTTCATCGCAGTGGAATAAGTAACGACTATCGATGGGCTATTAATATTTTTCAAATGAAGAGAAATACATCAGTTAATGTCTTAGAAGTCCTAATGCAGCTTTTTGGAGTTCAAAGCTTGAACATCCGTGGTATTAATAATCAAATAAATGAGGTACACAGGGTAACATACTGATGAAATCGAGGAAACAAATAGAAAACTTAGAGATAGATAAGTGAGACTTTCAGATAGATGTCGGAGAAAAGACCAGAGAAGTGGAATTGAAGGAGGACGCATTTCCAACTCACTAACCCCTTCTCATGCACCCTCTACTACCTCCAATCGATGTTGATTTGATGAAGCGTTCGTATATTCAATATCGAAAAATCCTTTTCCACCGTCTCCATACTGACTCTATTTCCACATTTCCTCTTCAAACGTTTCGTTTTACGGACTTCCCTTAGCCCAGCCCCTTATCGTTTTCGCTTCGATGTCATGGAAAGTTTTGACTTTAGGTATTCACCCTCATGAAACCACTCATCACCAACACTCTACCATGTGGAGTTTTCGGTACATCAAACGGTGTACTCCATTGAGTTTTGGGATATTCAATCCAAAATTAGAATTTGCAAGTCTTGATATATACTGAGAATAGATGAAAAAAAGTGATAACTAAAAAGTTACACGTGGAATTCATATTCTACTTTTAGACGCAAACTCATCGCCTGTAACACATAATCCTTGTACAGAAGAAAACTTTAATAACTTCAGATTCCAACGACCAAAACAGTTTGTTCCGGCAATTTTACAACCGCAGACGATTCCCGTAAATATAAGGTAGTGATTTTTATTCCGCTAAAATGTATTACATTAAATTTAAATTTCAAATATACAAATAAAATTATTATTTCACATTCAATGCATACATTGCTCTTCGTTTATGCTTTATGTTAACTTATTTGGAAATCGTTAGAATTATTTCATTTATAATATGAAACAGTATATTTGACTCGGTTAGTTAATTGGTTCGAATGTCAGCCCATAAGATGGAAATCCTGGGTTAAAATTCTAATCAGTTTCTAAACATTTTTCACTCACGGTTTCCTAGAAGTGTTTGAATGCGGCAACCTGTGATATTAAGTCGTGGTTTTCTATGAATGCTGTCATCGAATAGCGGCACACACGATAATCGAGCAGATTAGGTGATGTGAAAACAAATCTTTCACACATGACAGTTTTCAGTGAAAACGAAATATTGATTTAACTTCCCTGTGCTATTGATCGATTAAATGACGTACAAAAATATCGATAAAACCAAAACTAAAGCAAGAACCAGAATATGCCACAAGAATTATCAAGAGTATCACTCACGGTTTCTTCATTAATTTTCTGTATCTATTTATTGAGAAATTTAACGATTTAAACTATAGAAATGGAGAAAAAATTGATATATTATACATTTCATTTTGTTATTGCTAATTCCCAATAAATATAATTTCAGGCTAGATTCTATGAAGTATTTTGGAAAATTTAAGTTTGTTATAACAAAAAACGAAACGAATAATCTAATGAAATTTAAGTTTGAAACCTCACCCGATACTGATTAATAATCACACGTTCCTATAGTTATTTTCCCCCTTCTAACTCTGAAATCCAATATTTCCTTGCCTTTTTCCTCCAAAATCACCCTCTAAATCTAAAATCCACTTCATCTTTTGCCATAGCAACCGTTGTTGTTATTCCCTTTCCTCTTCGTCGCATGTGAGGAACAATTCTTCACTTTTCCTCCCGGTTTGTAAAACGGATTGAGAAATCCACCACTTTAGCCATATGATTCCTCCTTTGAGTACCCTACGACCAGTTTCAGAGCACCTCTGGGTACTGTTTATTGAGGACAATATGCCTCAGAGGGAATAGAAGTTTGGATAGAAGACATGGAAAAACCTGATGTGAAAAAACGAAACTGTATAAAACGAATTATGGAATGTAGGGATACATATTTATTGGAGTAGATATCAAATGCATTGGAGTGAGTAGGGAGAGGAAAAAGAAACAAATGGATATGACATATGAAAATTGTGAGGTTTTTTCGAAGAACTACGGCGAACCTTTTTTTGTCCCGATTCTGCGAATTTTTTGTACATATGGATTGAAAATAAGACAAATTCGTCATCTAAGACGTTTATATTTTTATTTCAATTTTTATAAACGGTTCTTTTATTGAAATGTTATAAGCTACATCAAGTAATTAAGCGCCGACAAAAGAAATGGGTGGGTCAGATATTGAGAGGAGAGGGATTGCTGAAGAATGTAATAGAGGGTAGAATGCAAGGGAAGAGACAGAGGGGAAGGCAAAGGCAAAAGATTAGATGACATAAAGGATGGGGTTAGTTACCAGGTAGCGAAAGAAAGGGCTATGAATAGGGAATATTAGGGCACATGGACCTACCGAAAGGTAGAACACTTATGTATGTATAAGCTACATCATAAAAAAATTTCATTTTTATCATAGCATAAGATAACAGGGGTCACACAATCCGAAAACCACCGAAAAACGCAATAAGCATAAGATAGAATAATAACTAAGGAATATGAGAAGAATATTGAAATAGCTATGAAAGAAGTTCAGCAAGCTGGAAGTAAAATAAGTACGGCTGATATCCGTTACTGTTGCTTTTAAGACTAGCATAAAAGGAAGTTAGGAAATTGTATTGTGCATATCAAGTGAAATATTGTAAAAATAGAAAATAAAACGGATAATTGTCATTTTTTATACAATGAATCTCGTAACGAATGTATCAGATCATAACCAGACCTTGAGCATTTCCAAAAGTTGTCAAGTTTAACTTCCTTAGGAGAAGTAATTTGGAAATATTTTATCGTTATTTTTTGACTTTTACTGACAATATTTAAATCTAATTAGTGGTGGAAAAAGTAACTTTCAGGATAACTTTCCTCTTCCTTTCTAAATCGATTTTCGCTGTATATTTACGAACGGAGGAAAAGTGTTCTGCCATGGAAGAGTTCATCATATAATACATACTTAAGATTACTTTTGTGCATAACGGATTGTATATCTAAGGAAAATAGTAGATTAACATATAAGATTTTCATATTCATTGGATGTACATATTCCGACAATTTTCAAACATTTCCCTCGTTTAACCATCAAGCTATTATATACTCAATATAGGTATGGATAATGTACCGTAAACCAAGGATGGTATTTTAGATCTGTGGGATACATGGTTGTTGAAAAATACCGCATCGTTTTGAATTAATCTCCGTCTTGTTTTCGTTCCACTTCTTCGTCAAGTTTCCTTTTCCATCGTCAGAGGAAATTGTTTTTCCTGGCAGAGTGATTAGTATTCACCCCACGTGAATGGTAGTTGACGGCTCTTCCACGACCTTTCAGGGGTAACTTATTATTGAAGTGCGTGCGAGGAAGAGAATATGCCATCTTCTCCGGGAAAATCACACGAACGACGTGTAAACCGTCAAAACTGGATCGAAAATACGCATATTGAAAATTTACGCTTAACTATCCTGAATAAGCATCGTAAGTAGATTATGCCTCCCGGCGGAGATAAATTTAGGCGAAATTAACTGTCTCTCGTTCTCTTTGCGTCTCTTGAACAACACTTCCGGATTGCTCAATTTCCTCTGAAATGACTTCTTAGCTACCTACTTACAAACTTTAGTGTCAGCCTTCCCTCTCCGAACTTTACGTTTATTCATCAAATATCTTCAGAATCGTAGAAGTTTATTTCATTTTCTAAGCATGAGCTTCAAAACATCCTCTCAATGCTCTCCCATATTCCTATCTTCAACTGTTTTCTCAAGCCTTCCCTGGTGATTTACACCAAAATTTCACTATTGATATTGCTCGTAATTGCTTCTTAACTTTGGTTGCTAAATATTGGCAATAGATTAAAACGATTAGAATGTTAAAAATATGTTTTCAACAAAAAGAGCATGTTATAACATCGATAAACGTAAATCACTCTTCTAGCAAACGTTTTCTTAAGCAAAATTTTAAACGTAATGATTCTTATAACTCATCATTTTACAGTTCATGTTATTTTAAAAAGGGAAACCTTCGGTTTTTCTCCTTGATATATTCTTGAGGAAACGTCATTCTCCAGCTAAGTTCCCTATGTACCCAGATATTTTACCTTGGCGTTTTACTCATTGGATTGAGAATACTCATTGCACTGGAATTGAGAAAGAGGGTTACGAAAGCATTTAGCCTAGGCCAATCCAACGTGACGTCGCGACGTTCCGTAGAAAAAGAGCTATCCAGGTTTACCCTGGGGTCCTTTCTCCTCTATCACTGAAGGACCATCTCAGCAGATTGAGTGGGAGTTCAAGGATAAAATGTCACATCAATAAACCCACACAATCCGGAAGGTGAACCAAATTTTATTTATTATTGTGATGATATCTATGATTGCAATTTTAGTTTTATCTAGTTCAATGATTTCCTTTCAATAAATGGATGTTAATAGGATTAAACTTTTAATACGTTAACCGATTTTCTTAATAGCTAGGATTTTGTGTATCAAGAGTCGTCCCCTTAAATTGGGCTGTTTGTCTCCAAAAATCTTCTGGTTACAAATGATCATCGTATATTTATTCATTAAAAAGCTTTCTAATGTTTCTAAATATATTTTTTGGACCTAAATATTGGTATACTTTTTAACTAAATGTAAACTAGAACTTTTAAAGTATCACATATTGTTATATCACATAGGAAAAATATATTAATATTTAATCCACCTGGCAAGAATCGTACTATTTTCCAAAAGGTATCACCTTACAACTGAAGTAAGACGTCAGTCAATTAACAAGCACATAATGATTTCACAAATGCTTTTGATAGCATAAAAGACTTACCTATCTATGATGCCTCGAAGTCTTTAAAGACTGTATTCTAGCTCCGAATCAGAAATATACTCCTTAAAATGATCCATTGATGGGTAGAGACGATTTCCCAATACATCCGAATACATGATACGATTCTGTCACTAAACGTTAAGGGAGTCGATTTTATGTTCTAATACCGAGGAGGATGTCATAGATGGAAAAGCAAGGTGTTTAATTCGAGCGACAAGCGACAAACACGAGACTCCTGCTGTCTGAAATAAAAGCGATTAGAACTTCCAGGAGAGGGCAGAAACAGCTACTATGGCTGTCAATGACGCTGCAGCGATATCCTGAGAGACATCGGATCACCTCGCTATTTCCAGAGATGAGAGACAGAAAAGAGGTTAGATTGGAGAGGATGTAAAGTGACAGAGGCACACAAAACTGAAGTGGATTTGGGTAAGTGGGAGGAGAGTCATAGTAGTATTCTGGAGACCTGCGGCCTTCATAACTCCTGAGGCTTCAACTGAACCGTAAAATGAACAATTGAATGACGCCGTAAAAGAAAGAACTCTTCGTAACTTCCACAGCAGATTATTTTTGACCGGTTTTGTCAACAAATTTACTTATTTAGGTGTCAAGTCGTTAATGAAACTGGTCAATCAAAATATGCTTTGGAATTTACAAAGTGTGCTAAAAACTGTGTAAAATACCCAAAAGTCACGCTTGATCATATTACTTTTAATTGAATGACGTTTTATGTCTCAATGTCATTAATCTAATAAGGTAAAAACATAGTAAAATGGATCCATGTAAGTTCATTTTATTATTTAAATCTTTTCCCTTTAAATAAATTTAACGTAGGACTTTTGATGCATGCGGGATAAAATTGAAGTAAGACCTAGTGGTGTAGCATAGTACTAACAGCTTAAGACGAATAAAAGGACCTCACAGCCTAACTAATGCAAAAAAATTCTGTGACTTTCAAGCTCCTTCTAAATGGAATTCCTTCTTTGATCATTATTTTCCTTCTCATTTGAAGCTTAATTTGCTTTACCACATCCCTTAGAGTGGAATACCAATTAAAACGGTTAATACCACTAAGAATGGCTGCGAGGGTGTAAGGGGAGGAGAATTGCGTTTGGGAGAAGTTCCCTGATTAAAGTTATCCATTCCCGTGCCAATATCCCAGAAACCCACCACTTTTTCTATCTAATAATCTCTCCTCCCTGATCTATAGGTTAAACTCTCTTACCACTATTTTCGTAGTGAAAGAATGCGGAACGTTTCAGAGTAAAATGGCAATGAAGACAAACGTAAATAACTCACTGCTTTAACTTACTAGGGTATCGGAAGGAGAAGGTAGAAATAAAATAGATAGTTTGTTTGACTGACCACTGAGGCGACGAGGAATGTGCGTTAAAAAAGGGGGCAAATTTTGTTGACACCAAAGAAGAGCGAAAAGAGGAATGCGGAAGACAAGAAGGAGGTGTTTTGGAAGAGGAAGGAGAAAACGAAGAGACGGTAAAGGAAATCTGTCCCTCTAATTCCCAATCCCTAGAATATATCTTTCTTGAATCGCTTCACCCGTTCTATTTCTCCTTTGTTTTGATTTCCTTTTCTCCGCTCGAAGTAACTCCACTCCCTCATTATTTATTTTGCGCCTTTAATTCCCCGCGATCTCGCATTTGATATAAAGGCAAGCTGCTGTTTTAATTAGAGTGGAAGGGTAATGAAAGGAAGGGAGACAATTAAGGGAAAACAAGATTTAAATTAAAACGTCTCCGTCAGTAAACGCAAAGGAATGCATCGAATGTAATTTTTATGGACGAAATTTGAACGTGAAACGTGAACATTGAACGTGAAACTGCCTCTGTAAAATTTTGTAATTGTGTCAAAGTCCTCTTGATGCGACCTGAAAATGTTGAATTCTCATTAGCTAAGCAGTCAACACGTTTATGGAATAAAATTCTTCCCCTATCTACTCTAGATATGTTAACCATTTTCAATGCTAATATTATATTAGGATTGTTAAAACGATTGAAATCATTAGGCACATTGGGCTCCCATCGGAAATCGAATCCAGGACCAATATCACAAAGAGCGAACGCGCTTCTCACTCGACTGTCTAAGAGCACAATTCGCTAATACGTGGTGGTACCTCGGTTAACGACGGTAAACTTTTGCATGTCGTCGTTAACCAAAACCTTTGTTATCCAAGAAGTGATTTTCCAAAATCATACTCTATGTGAAATATGCATATAAAACTCATTTAAATTATAGTGTACATGATTTATTTGATTATATTTTCAACAAAAAATTATCATTAATAAAATGAATAGTCATAAAAGAAGTTTTTAATTTTCAAACTTCACCAGAAGGCGTTGTTAACCAAAGACATCGTCGTTAAGGCAAGGCATTTTTTTATCACAACCATACGTCGATAACCAAGTACATCGTTACTTAGTTAACCGAGGTACCACTGTGTATCGATTTTTAGAAACAAGGTTTGCAATTGATTGCAACTTATGAAAAATATTATTTTTATACTTGATATTTTAAATAAAAGCCGATGAAGATGCGCGTGACAATAACGCCACGCTTTACCCTTACAGGGAGAGCACAGTAATTGCTTCCCTCATTTTCAACACCGAGCATTTCTTGTTTTCAAATTTTTCCTTTCATCTACAGTAAAAAATATCCATATTTAGTTTCCATCTCATTTTAAGCTATCGCTTGATAGTCGTGAATTTATTCCAGTTATACACAAGAGTAAATATTCTAAAATTTAGTACTATATGTACGTGTTATGAGAAATATTTGCCAATTTAACTATCCGGGGGAAAAGTTTTTGTAGACAAAATGGAATTTAGTGGAAGATTTGGATTGTTTTCTACCTCTTTTCCGGGCAGACGGTCAAGTTTCTCAAAATCATTTATATTAAGAGAGGTTAGAAGTTAGTACTAAGTGTTAATTGAAACTCGCAAAGAAAACAAGTAGTATGGATGAAATCGATATTTTCAGGCGTTACTTCATGGAAAACCATACCACTGAAGAGAAACATAGTAAGTGCTTAATTTTTCTCTTCTCTGAAGTAGTATGGAGTATGATTTCCGGCTAAAGCGGTTCTTAAATGATTAATAGAAGTAAAATAAATAAATGTTTTTCACAGCGTTAGGGAGCATCCTAATCGATTTTATGTGTTTTATAGTGGAACGCCAAGATCACACTTCTTTCCTGAAGATAGTTGAGACATTGGTTAGGGTAGAGACTTAGTTTGAGAGATTTTTTTAGAACTTCACTACTTTTCTAGTATCCCTTTTTTACTTCTATTCCGTTCCAAATTGTCTCTCCATATATTCCCCATATTTTAATATCATGAGTCACTTCTTCTCCAGCATCTCCCTGAAAATGAAGATGCGGTATCCACTATGTGGATACTTCGCGGAATCTCTCTTCCTCCCACAACGCTTCCCAGAGGCCTGTCCTTTGCATCTGATGTTGCGCTTAATTAATTGCCCAAGGACATTCTTGAAATGAAATTTTGGCTGCAAAAGTATGAAAAACCGAGGAAGAACTCTGAGAAACTTAGTTAAAAAATATGTTGAAGATAAAATCTGCGACGTCGGAAGTTGGAAGAGAGCGAGAGGGAAGGGAAGTACTTCCATAATTGGTGGTGGATGTTAGGGACGGTGTGAGGGATGAGAAAAAATGGGTTGAGTGTATCCAAAAGAAATTCATCTTTGGGGCATAATTGTCGAAAGTTAAGTAATATGGAACAAGAAAAGGTAAATATCTGGAAAAAAATGTTGGCAAGTGAACAATAAGAGAAGAAGAATTGATATTTTAAGGCAGATGAGTTCTAGATACAGTGAAAATATGATTCAGTGGGGAAGGAAATTATGAAATGTTTCAGGGTAAGAGGAAAGACATGTCATGAAGAAGATGGGAAAAGGAGAAAAAGAGAAAGGAATACGGACCGCGAATCCAATAAAAGCCTAGGTTTTAATATATAGAATAAAAAATGTAATCTGGAAAAATAAATTTACGAATGTATATGAATAAAGAGGAAAAATGAAATCAGAAAATGAAATAAATATATCAGATGGTTAAAAATTCGAGTTAGAAAAGAGAGTGTATCAACAAAGAAGTATTCTGAATAAGGGGCTCCGGGTTAGCCATATGGGTAGCTCGTTTGCTTGTTGTTAATATTATTATTACTGCTATTATTATAATTATTGATGCCTTGCAGACAGGCCAAAATCCAGCGGGAAAGGTCTTTACAAATTAATATACAATGCATTAAATTAGCTCACATAAAACTACATTACATTTGAACGAGGTATTCAATATTATACATACAAAATATAGTTATCGATGCAAATCTCCGAAAAATCACTAAAAAATAAATTTTCTATCCATTCATACATCATTCTTGGAATAAATTCAAATCTCAAATTATGGTGAAAGCGGTTGCGGGTTCGATTCCTGGTGGGAGCCAGTATGTGTAAAATGGCCTAACACTTCCAAACAATACCAATATCAGAGTCAGAACTGCATGAGAATGAAAGGCTTGAAGCCTGAAGAAGCTGATGAGTACGGAGAGGAGTTCGGGATAATCGGTGAAAGGTTTGAACCAGATAGACCGTTTGAAACAAATAATAAAACGAAGGTATCTATAAAAAATAAATTTCGCGAAAAAAAGGTTTTCGTCATTCTTTTACCCTGCACTATATATATTCTACTACACGTTATACCTGCGTTACCAGGCCAGCGTATAGTAAAGGATATTAAATTTAAAGGGTCGTGGGAAATACATAGAAAAAGAGCAGCGAATATTAAATTAAATTCTACTGAGAAGGCGAAAGCGGATAGTAGAAGGAAGGATAGTAGTGAATATTTAGCTCATTGATCGATTTCAATTTCCAAAGTTATACTTAAACTAAGGAGTAAGCATTACATGAAACTCTCTTTCCATTCCTAAGTGATAATTGTAATGGTTAAAAAGGCCGAGGTAAAGGAAGGATTGTTTACTGTGTCGAAGAAGTGGGTTTAAATTATTCGCAAAACTAAATGGCGGTCTTCTCTTTTGACGATATTAGAATCCTGACTCCATCTCTCTCCCACTGCAGATGCTCTTATAGCGCTCTAGTCACATAGGCTAGAGACGAACAGTCAGCCTCAATTAAAATGGAAACATATCCGTCTTTTTCAGACTTCCGACGATGTTTCTTGTCTTTGTTTGTGCGATTGTCACCTGCTTAGTAGATTATCTCAGCTAGAAAGGATGAGAAGAGGCTTNTCAGAGGTGAACGTTCAACTTCATTATTTTGTTGAATTAAATATATGAAATTCGTGTTTTTTGAGGTGGGATTCATTTTACTTTTAAAATCTAACAGTAAGAAGCGGAATATCTCTCAAGATATTTGAATTATCGTTAAAATTCTACTTTAGTTCGGAAGAAAATTCACATTTAAAAATATTACTGCGTTATTAATGTGTCCAGATAAAAATTTACTTATGCTTATGTTTATGAATGATCGATTATGTTCACATATTTTGGTTTCTCTATGTTTTTAGAAGTTCATTACCTTTTTTCCTGGAAAAAATGTTTTCCAACTTCATAAAGACAAAAAACTTGCCCATAAATTATTCTAAAGAAATTGTAAGAATTGCAATCTTCAATATACTATAGAATTTATTTCTACCTTTATTCCGAATGAAAATAACAAAGACTCACATAGCAACAGAAACTAGTCCTTCAACGGAATGAGCGAATGGTAATTTGATCAAATTGTCAGCGAGAGAACGGAGGAGGAAATGTAGACGAAGTGGTGACGTAGCAAGAATCAAAGGATAGGGAAAGAATTGTATATAGAAATGTGTTGGGGAATGGATAACGGAAATTGAGGGTCCAATAAGCAAGTGTTTATTCATGACTCTGGATTTCGAAAGCAAAAAGCGATGAGAGAAATCAAGAAACAGATAAACAAGGAAGGATGACGATAAGAGGGAACATTTACGATGAATAGTCGAGTATCTGATGAAAGCACCAGACCAAATTAAGGAAATAAAGGAAATATTTACAGGAAAGAGAGATATGGCACTCTCTAATTAAAGGAGAAAGATATCCAGCGACATAAAATGGAACGAAAGCCGTCCTCTGTGAAGGGATTCCAGTGAAAACTGTCGACGACTCGAATGAGAATTTCCTGCTGAATCAACGAAGATTACTTTCCTTCATCCTTAATGTAAACTCGGTACATTTTTGAACCATATTTCATGTTTTAGCGAATATTTTCTATTGTAACCCACGAATATCATATGTCAAAGTACTAAATTGCGTGGAAAAAAGTGAAGCTGAAACATTTTATAATGTCTGTACATTACACATCATTAATATTTTCATGGCAGTTTTACGTGTAAAAATTACAATACTAATTTTTTTATATGCCTGACTACCGTTAGAAATGACTGAAATCACTTCCCAATGAGTCTAATTTATTGTTGCTGAAATAAAATACTCTTGATTACATTTTAAATCTAAAAAAGCTGAATCATCGGATCCCTCTGACCATCTTCAATTGAGCTGCTATCGCATGTTACTCCTTCTCAAATCGATTAGATTATCATTTAGCCTCCTCACAGTTTCTGAAATTAGGGAATATGACCTCCAAGGCATTTTCTTGTTTAGATTTCCTCCCGAAAAGAGCAAAAAAAGGAATATTTTTGAAAAATCTACCTCGCATACGTGTGTCAAGGTTACACAATGAGTCAAGACATTTGGAAACTGAATTTTCTACTTCGCATCATTACGACTCTTCGTTACTAAAAGGCGTTACTTCATGGAAAGCCATACCACAGAAGAGAAAAAATAGTAAGTGGTTAATTTTTCTCTTCTCTGAAGTAGTATGGAGTATGATTTCCGGCTAAAGCGGTTCTTAAATGATTAATAGAAATAAAACAAATAAATGTTTTCCACAGCGTTAGGGAGCATCCTAATCGATTTTATGTGTTTTATAGTGGAACGCCAAGATCACACTTCTTTCCTGAAGATAGTTGAGACATTGGTTAGGGTAGAGACTTAGTTTGAGAGATTTTTTTAGAACTTCACTACTTTTCTAGTATCCCTTTTTTACTTCTATTCCGTTCCAAATTGTCTCTCCATATATTCCCCATATTTTAATATCATGAGTCACTTCTTCTCCAGCATCTCCCTGAAAATGAAGATGCGGTATCCACTATGTGGATACTTCGCGGAATCTCTCTTCCTCCCACAACGCTTCCCAGAGGCCTGTCCTTTGCATCTGATGTTGCGCTTAATTAATTGCCCAAGGACATTCTTGAAATGAAATTTTGGCTGCAAAAGTATGAAAAACCGAGGAAGAACTCTGAGAAACTTAGTTAAAAAATATGTTGAAGATAAAATCTGCGACGTCGGAAGTTGGAAGAGAGCGAGAGGGAAGGGAAGTACTTCCATAATTGGTGGTGGATGTTAGGGACGGTGTGAGGGATGAGAAAAAATGGGTTGAGTGTATCCAAAAGAAATTCATCTTTGGGGCATAATTGTCGAAAGTTAAGTAATATGGAACAAGAAAAGGTAAATATCTGGAAAAAAATGTTGGCAAGTGAACAATAAGAGAAGAAGAATTGATATTTTAAGGCAGATGAGTTCTAGATACAGTGAAAATATGATTCAGTGGGGAAGGAAATTATGAAATGTTTCAGGGTAAGAGGAAAGACATGTCATGAAGAAGATGGGAAAAGGAGAAAAAGAGAAAGGAATACGGACCGCGAATCCAATAAAAGCCTAGGTTTTAATATATAGAATAAAAAATGTAATCTGGAAAAATAAATTTACGAATGTATATGAATAAAGAGGAAAAATGAAATCAGAAAATGAAATAAATATATCAGATGGTTAAAAATTCGAGTTAGAAAAGAGAGTGTATCAACAAAGAAGTATTCTGAATAAGGGGCTCCGGGTTAGCCATATGGGTAGCTCGTTTGCTTGTTGTTAATATTATTATTACTGCTATTATTATAATTATTGATGCCTTGCAGACAGGCCAAAATCCAGCGGGAAAGGTCTTTACAAATTAATATACAATGCATTAAATTAGCTCACATAAAACTACATTACATTTGAACGAGGTATTCAATATTATACATACAAAATATAGTTATCGATGCAAATCTCCGAAAAATCACTAAAAAATAAATTTTCTATCCATTCATACATCATTCTTGGAATAAATTCAAATCTCAAATTATGGTGAAAGCGGTTGCGGGTTCGATTCCTGGTGGGAGCCAGTATGTGTAAAATGGCCTAACACTTCCAAACAATACCAATATCAGAGTCAGAACTGCATGAGAATGAAAGGCTTGAAGCCTGAAGAAGCTGATGAGTACGGAGAGGAGTTCGGGATAATCGGTGAAAGGTTTGAACCAGATAGACCGTTTGAAACAAATAATAAAACGAAGGTATCTATAAAAAATAAATTTCGCGAAAAAAAGGTTTTCGTCATTCTTTTACCCTGCACTATATATATTCTACTACACGTTATACCTGCGTTACCAGGCCAGCGTATAGTAAAGGATATTAAATTTAAAGGGTCGTGGGAAATACATAGAAAAAGAGCAGCGAATATTAAATTAAATTCTACTGAGAAGGCGAAAGCGGATAGTAGAAGGAAGGATAGTAGTGAATATTTAGCTCATTGATCGATTTCAATTTCCAAAGTTATACTTAAACTAAGGAGTAAGCATTACATGAAACTCTCTTTCCATTCCTAAGTGATAATTGTAATGGTTAAAAAGGCCGAGGTAAAGGAAGGATTGTTTACTGTGTCGAAGAAGTGGGTTTAAATTATTCGCAAAACTAAATGGCGGTCTTCTCTTTTGACGATATTAGAATCCTGACTCCATCTCTCTCCCACTGCAGATGCTCTTATAGCGCTCTAGTCACATAGGCTAGAGACGAACAGTCAGCCTCAATTAAAATGGAAACATATCCGTCTTTTTCAGACTTCCGACGATGTTTCTTGTCTTTGTTTGTGCGATTGTCACCTGCTTAGTAGATTATCTCAGCTAGAAAGGATGAGAAGAGGCTTNGAAAACTGTCGACGACTCGAATGAGAATTTCCTGCTGAATCAACGAAGATTACTTTCCTTCATCCTTAATGTAAACTCGGTACATTTTTGAACCATATTTCATGTTTTAGCGAATATTTTCTATTGTAACCCACGAATATCATATGTCAAAGTACTAAATTGCGTGGAAAAAAGTGAAGCTGAAACATTTTATAATGTCTGTACATTACACATCATTAATATTTTCATGGCAGTTTTAAAAATTACAATACTAATTTTTTTATATGCCTGACTACCGTTAGAAATGACTGAAATCACTTCCCAATGAGTCTAATTTATTGTTGCTGAAATAAAATACTCTTGATTACATTTTAAATCTAAAAAAGCTGAATCATCGGATCCCTCTGACCATCTTCAATTGAGCTGCTATCGCATGTTACTCCTTCTCAAATCGATTAGATTATCATTTAGCCTCCTCACAGTTTCTGAAATTAGGGAATATGACCTCCAAGGCATTTTCTTGTTTAGATTTCCTCCCGAAAAGAGCAAAAAAAGGAATATTTTTGAAAAATCTACCTCGCATACGTGTGTCAAGGTTACACAATGAGTCAAGACATTTGGAAACTGAATTTTCTACTTCGCATCATTACGACTCTTCGTTACTAAAAGGCGTTACTTCATGGAAAGCCATACCACAGAAGAGAAAAAATAGTAAGTGGTTAATTTTTCTCTTCTCTGAAGTAGTATGGAGTATGATTTCCGGCTAAAGCGGTTCTTAAATGATTAATAGAAATAAAACAAATAAATGTTTTCCACAGCGTTAGGGAGCATCCTAATCGATTTTATGTGTTTTATAGTGGAACGCCAGGATCACACTTCTTTCCAGAAGTTAGTTGAGAGATTGGTTAGTTGAGAAACTTAGTTTCAGAGATTTATTTTAGAACTTCACTACTTTTCTAGCATCCTTCCTCTATATCTTTTACTTCTATTCCGTTCCAAATCATCTCTCCATATATTCCCCATATTTTAATATCATGAGACACTTCTCCTCCAGCATCTTCCTGAAAATGAAGATGTGGTATTCAATATTTGGATACTTTTTAGGATGTTTAGCTCTTGATCCCTCCAAACCAATGCGAAGGACCAGTGTATTTACGATGCAAATAAATAGCGATAAAACAAAATTACCATTGTGTCTTCTGGCGGTTTACCTTGCAATGCAATTACCAATTACCTTCATAATGTTCTGTCGTAACGATTCTATGTCCCTTCACGAAAAATGCCGTTAAAAACTACCTCGGCGCCATAAGAGGGCATTCATCCTATTTTCAATCTCAATATATTCTTAAGGAGTTTATGAAATATTCAATATGAAAAGGGAAGCTCCACCTTGTTACCAGTACTGAACAGAAGTACAATAATCATTTGGTATAGATTCGCTCCGAATCTTACAATTTGTGGACAGATGCTCTTTCCAATTGAGCTAATCCTCAGAGAATTATCCATTTTAGCTTTGTGGGGGAAGCGAGTGGTGGCTCTTACATGGCGACACCTACCACCTCCACGGTCCACACAGAGGTAAAAATTCTGCTAAGCTGTCTCAACAGGCCTCCTCCTAAGAAAATCATAAGAGTGGAATTCCTTCGTTCGAAAAAACATTCGTTTCAGAAAACCCACGGAATTCCGTAAATTCCTTGGACTACGCTATAATAATTTGAGTAATAATATATAAATATTTACTCCACGAAAATATTTCTATATGCCGTTCTGGAAGGGGGGGGGTGGGAGGCAAACATCCCGTTGCCTACAAAATCTCCCAAACGGCATGGAGAAATGTTCTGGTGGGATAGCTGAATGGGTAGAGCAACCAACCGGCAACTGGGAGACCCGGGTTCGAGTCCCGATTCCGTCAGATTTTCTCCATGTCTGTTTCTCCTTAAGAGAATACATAACTATTGACTCATATTCTAATAATGGTGAGGTCACGTTGACTCAGAGGTGAACGTTCAACTTCATTATTTTGTTGAATTAAATATATGAAATTCGTGTTTTTTGAGGTGGGATTCATTTTACTTTTAAAATCTAACAGTAAGAAGCGGAATATCTCTCAAGATATTTGAATTATCGTTTAAATTCTACTTTAGTTCGGAAGAAAATTCACATTTAAAAATATTACTGCGTTATTAATGTGTCCAGATAAAAATTTACTTATGCTTATGTTTATGAAATCCTACTCTAATCCTGCACTGATTATTACATTTAATTTCATTGCTGAATATATCCCATTAATTTCTACCTTTCTATTGAAAATCAATTATCTCATTATTTAATTTTTGTTTCGTTACTTTAACTTTTTCGTGTTTTCAGTTTGATTTATATACATTTTTTGATATTGTTAATTATTTTATGCCTCCAAAATAACAATATTAATGTAATTTATACATTAAATTTTAAATAATATTTTACATATATTTGTGAAAAGATACGCGAAACGAACTATAGTTTTTTTTGCAAAATAAATTAGGTGGAAGAATGAATATTAAAAAAGCAAATGTTTGCAATTTGATATCAGAAATTTCACTATGTCGTTTTGGATACTTCATTTTTTAGTATTAAATAAATCGAAAACTTACTAATTTTAGCTATATAATCAAGTTAATATTTAAGATGAATCCAAAGATATCCATTACAGGTATAGTGCATAACTTCGCTGGATGTGAGATACTTTTAACTTTCCTTCGCCATGCGTAAGTACATACTTTTCTATTGAATCTTCCATGAAAGTAAAGCTTTGGCAAGATATATAGATGTTAAAGGAAATGATGAATATTTTGTACAGCAAAATTATTTGAAGAAATGCCTTTATATTCCATTCTATAATTATCAAGTATACTCACCGCAATAAGTATACGTATTTCTCTACATATTTCATTTCAGGATAAACCTCAGGATATTACTATAATTGAAAAGAGAATAAACATTGCCATTATAAAGAATTATTTACTAGCATTTCAAACATTCACCATGTGGAAGATGTAATGAGTGTAAAGTAACTAACTATCATGATCTAAGATTGTGATTCATTTAATTTTTTATTTTTTGGTTCAGTTATTTGGTAGCGAAGAATGTTATCATCTAAGTAACAATGTGTATAGCATTTCTGAAAAAAGATTTTAAGAATAATAGCATGTTTTTCATTCTTTGTTAAGAGATTGTACGGTGCCTCATAATCCTTTTTCTCTTCGCACACTATTCTTTCACTCAAAAGGAAACATCCGTCAATATAAGTTTCATAATACGAACACTATCAATACATCTTCAGCAATTTTACTTTGTTCAAATCCGGAGAGTACAGTAAGAAACAGACTTTGCCGTTAAATGACTTAATTGTGATAAAGGGTAATAAGAGAAAATTTAACTTTTATGGAATATCAAATGCAACTTTGCCAATTTTCATATTTTTTGCCAAATTTTTTCAACTTTGCCAATTTCTAACAGGCTTTAATTTAACAATAAAAAAATATTGTCACACAAAAGTGGGTTTGTATTAAAGACATTTTTGAGTATCTAAATTTTTCGTTCTTGGTTTTGTTATAAGGGTTACAAGACAACCACAAGATAATCTAGTCACGTTATGACCTTTAGCTTATAAGGAGTCCTGCATGAGGGACGAAGGCATCGGATGTGATGTAAGATAGGGAACTTGGTCAGAGGTTACGCACAGCCTTAGAACACGTCGTTCTACAGAGCCAAACCGCCATGCCGTGCTGAGGAAATTAAACTGTTACAAAATGGTTATAATAGGATCTACGTATATGGTGAAGAGATAGAGCTTTAATTTAGCCGAAAGAGGCATTAAAGAGGTATGGAAGTTTTAATAAATATACTATAAGAAATGTTTCCATTGTTTTTAAATTATTTTACGAGGTAATTGACAAAAATATTCATAATTTTAATCGGGAAATAATCAATTTGATACTTCTATCGAAAAATAAGGAAGAAAAATGTTTCCTTTATAAAGGCATATCAAATCATTCAAGCATAATTTATAAAGAATGGGAAGTACAAATTAGATTACTCACAAACGACTGATTCAAGGTGTATACATTGGATTGAAAGATATATTATTATCATGGAAGTAAAACATAACTCTTCGTATAGTAACCATTAAATTTAGAATTTCCTCAGTGATCGATTCTTAGAAATGGATGAATAAATTCAAGTATATTTTCATCAGATACCTATGCCTTCTATGAATTTCATGTTTAAGTCATGAAATAAAGCGAAAGCAGCGAAAATATTACTGAAATCCTTTATCACGGTCGATACTTTTTAAACTTAAGGGAATTCTATCCCTCTACTTCTACCAAGGAAAATTGATGTAAGTTGATTTGAGATCCTTCGGAGGTTAGTTGGGGATCCTTAAAAGGAAAGAAATCAGAATCTAGGCTGCGATTTCTCCATAAATTCAGAGAAAGTACGTTTTAGGATGATGTGATAGATATTGTGCGACCCTCCTACTATTTAGGCCTTTCCGAAAATGAGCGTAAAATAAGAGCAATATATGGGATGACAAATCGTTTTAGGGACTCATTATTTCCGCGAACGACGCACGACATAAATAAGATAAAGAGACTCGAACGGTCGCAGTTAACGCCTCCGGCCTCACGCCGAAATCTTGCTTGCAGGTCATCAACGTAATATATTGCAAAGTAGGTCAATAATCAGTAAAAGTAAAAGGACGATTATTGAATTTTAGGAAAGGTTTCATAGATAAGAATCTGGCAAGGAGAGGGATTGGGAACGTAAGACTATTTTTGATTCCAAATTTCCTTAAAAGTTTCTCTAATTTTGTAGTCTATCTTCATTCCTTTCCTTAAAAATTAGAGTAATGTTTCCTGTAATGAGCTCGAATCACCGGTCTCCTCACTGAGTTTTGAGAACTTTGAACTGGGGGTGCTAAGGCAGTATCTCTGATGGTACTTTGAGCTCCTTGTCACCGGCCTCCTTTGTGTTCGTTAACTATAGGGCAGTGGACAATTTCCGCAATGAATTTTGACACTCAGGAAAGTATATTATATTTCCTTGTGTCTTTAATATGTAGATGGATATTTCTCGAGAAGTTACTTGGGATGTACGAGGAAGCTCTCATGGATGAAAAATGGCTGGATTGATTTAAGGAAAAATATTTGGCACTCTTCAGTTAGATACAACGGCATCATGGGCACTCTTCAGTTAGATACGGCATCATGGGCAATCAGAAGGCGGCCACTCGAACTGTAACGCCTACAGTGCCTCACTTTCTAGCATTATATTCTCCTCCATTGTGGGCTCCATTCCAACTTAGCTCGCGTTACCAACTCAATCTCATTCTTTTGTAAGAGACCGACTTCAAATTGAGCGCTCGAGAAAAATGCTATTTCTCATGTCTGTGGACCTTCGTAACTTCTTTATTGCTCCGTTATCCGCGAATCTTCCAAAAGCAATGAAATGAATTTACTCGAATGAAACATTTTCCTTTCACGAGAAAATTTTGCAATAAACTCAACAAAATATTGCATTTGAACATAATGCTCTAAACCTAGCTCGGTTTGAATGTGGATTTTATTGGCTCTCTCCCCCATGGAAGTGAGCACTCTCGCGAGAGATAAAGCTCTTTTCTCCGTTTGAAGCCCAAGTGACTCCTCCCCAATGTCCTCTAAATCAATTTGGAGGCAATTCATTGCCATTTGAATGCAGAGCAGAAACTGGACAAATTGGTACACTGTGTGAACGTTTAATCCGATACCATCTTGAGTAGGAATTTACGGCGGGAGATTGTGATAAACTCTGGGAAATTTGGGACGCGAGTAGAATATAACTCATACGTCCTAAAAGGCGGCGAAAGGTGACAGAAGCGTCATAGCATGAGCATTGTCGGGGAAGGTGATTCTTTGTTATTTGTGGTATAAATCAGTGGTTGTATGAAAAACACTTGATGATGATAAAATATTCTGAATCACCGAAAATTATAGTTTTTTAAATTTCTGATTTAAAACTTAATTTCGTCTTGTCAATGATACACAGCAGATTTATTGCAAATAATGATACATATTAATAAGGTAGTGCAAACAACTGGAAAAATGTACTATTTTAATTAAATATCTAAACAAAATAGATCTGAACAGAAGAATAAGTAAATGCCCAAAGGAGAGGGTTGGACATACTGGACATATTTAAATATAACCTTTACACCTAAAGATAAAGTATGGAACCATGAATCCCAACTCTCTTTTAATAATTCAATCACAACATTTTCTTGCTTGGCATTGGATTTCTACATTTAAAATATAGATCATTATATAATAATAATAAAATATTTATTTATATAGGACCCGTGAAAAACGAAATTTTACGAGTTTAACCAGTATAACATAATTATATTGAAGCAAAACTATATTGATGAATATTAAGTCAATACAATAACAATTAGAACACCACAAATATACCATAATTACAACACTTTTTGTCAATTACATCCCTCGTTCCGATAATATACGTTTTGCTTCCTTGTATTCGGCTTTGTTGAATTCTCCATTATCATCGCATTCCAACAAAGAAATCATCTATACGTACCCAATCTGGAAACATTTCACACAAAGTTTTTCCATTTCAGTCCGCAAAAGTAAATGAAGTCACTCTGATAAACCTTCGAAATAGTCTCAATATTAACTAATTTCATCATGTTTCGCTTCATGTATTATCCATATGATCATATTATCAGAACTATTTCAATAGTGAAATACTTACATCAAGTTTACAAAGGTCTGAAGCTCAAATCATTAATCTCTATAAAAATCTACAAAAAATAAACAAGAATTATTTCCTAGAACATTTTCAAAATGATTCCTCAGCATGAAAATGGTATTGGTAAACTTGTTAGTGATAAGCACATTAATACCAGTACTGAACTGTATAAGTACAATTGATAGGCATACAATTGAAAGTATTTCATCACAAAAATGTGATTCGATTTCCCAAATCGCTTTGCTACCCTGGATTTTCTTTCTATCGGCAGGTGCGAGAGAGGTTTAAAAGGCGTCCCTCGAGGCAAAGCATAGCGACGGCCTCAGTCACATGTCAAAGGAATGTCCCAGGAGACTGTGAAATGGTAAACAGGGGATGAAGGAGGAGAAGATGAAGCAGAAAGGAGGATAAAGGTGTCAGACGGAGAGGTAAGGATTACAGAATAGTCGAAAAATGTATTCTCTTGGGAACAGATGAAGGGAAATGTTTTGAAGCGATAGAGCGTAGAAAAGTCAGATGGAATCTCCAGAAAGACTCACCTCAACTGAACAAGGTTGTCTTCAAAGAGAAGAAAATGTTCTCAGCTTGAACGTAGTTGAATTCGAAATGAAACAGCGTGCGGATTATAAAGCAACAGATTTTCCTTTCCAATTGTAAAAAATTGTTTTTTTTTGTACATTTTGCACATTTGTAATTATCATTTTTTTTATTTGATTTTTATAAAAGTAACTTCTTTCATAGAAATAGGATGATCCAAATAATAACCATTTTAATAATATATTACTATATTTACGAACACAACCATTCCCTAACCATAGAGATCCGATTAGCCGGAACTCGAACTATGGACCTTATGGTTGGAGTGCTAGCACGGTAACCACTCCGCCACCACGGCCCACCACGGTGAAAAATACTTGCAAATTTTCTGAATTCTTAACGTCTGATTGCGTTGGCCGTGTTACGTCGCAAATAATCACGATATATACACTTTGGTAGAATTTTCCATTTCTTTAATTCAGGACTTTTTTCTTTGAGATTAAGTTTTATCTTACAGCGAGCTCTGACTGGAAATGGATTGTAACATGGGACACTTATTTACTTTACTCAGAACACCATAATTACATAATACTTACATAATAATCCTTAATCAGACTACGCTCCTTTCTGATTCCTTGCTGTCTATTATATTGTTTCTTGTCTGTTTTTCAATCATAACCGTACGTTATTGACTTTAAAATTACGGTCTTACATACATGGTTTCTCATATGACGCGTTTTAGAAAGCTTCTAACTAACCCAAGCGAAAGTCCTATTCTGCCATGTTCTGCTGACAGATCCGTCTAGCCACATCTCTTTGTAATGTAATTCCCAAATATTCCTACTCCTCTTCTTTCATAATATAAGAATTCTGTGGACAGTCCCTCTCCGTTTATTTTTTCTTTCTTTCTCTGTCAATATATTTCCTCCTACAGGGTCACTCAAATTCCGTCCATTTCTTTGGGTCTCCTTCCTTTCTTTTCTATAAATATATTGTGCTTTTAACCAAGCCCCTTTTCACCGAGCCTAAAATCCTATTGTTTCTTTTCTTTTTTTCCTTTCTCTATCTTTTATTATATAAAATCATTTTATTTCCATTCTTCATATATGTCCTCTATTCCTTAACAACAATTTCTAAATTCCATTCCTACTTTTGATTATTTTGTATGCTAGTTGTAATGTTAAAATAATATTATTAGATCACGCGAAATTTCGAGAGCTCAAATATTATAGGAATTTTGATTGACTATATCTTTTAATAAAAAGGGCTATAGCTACTCGTATATTGTCACTACCAAAGATTAGAAAATATATCTCAAGCTACCTGATGGTAGTCCTTCAGAAAGTCAAAGGAAAGCGTAGACACATTTTATTGCAGTACGTGCCTATTTTCCTTTCTCTCGTGTCATTTATTACCTTACTTGAAGTGCTTTGGCAAGGGCTTATTCAAACATTTTCGAGGATTTTTTATAAGCTGAATCGACAGAAGATTTTCTAAAAGTAAAAACATGGGTCAATTGCGTAGGGGAAGGAAACTCTTATAAAAAATTTAACCACGGAAAATATAAATTACTACGAAAATGGAAGACATAAATTCTTGAATGAGGGGCCAAAAAAGAAGTTGAAATAAATTTTGAGAAATGAGCTGCATGGGATTATCGAGTCTACCTGTGGAGGTTCCATCCAAGATATATGTTGAAACTGTTATTTTTAACTGCGGGAAATATGAGAAAATTACATTTTTATCTTATGTATATCTTTAGACATTCTTCCATTATAGGTTTAGCTTAGATAAAAGGATACAGCCCTTCCTGATGTCACTGCGTATAGAGAAAATTACCTTCCCTCCGGAAGCTAACTTGGAATCGAAATATACAACTAAATACAACTACAAATGCGGGTAAACAAAAATATCAGTGTTTACATTTACGTAAATGATGCCCATATAATTTCAAAATACATACGGAAATAACCTCAAATATTCTAAATTAATGAGATGGGCCCACGGGTAGACAAATGGGTAACGGGTTAGCCTTCGGTGAAAGCGGTCACGGATTCAATCCAGGGGAAGGCAGATCTTTATCATTGTTCACCCAGTACCGTGTTGAGGCAACTATCTGCATTGTAGGTGTCCTTATGAAATTAAACTGAAGATGTACCGCAAAATTTGACCACACATACAAGAATTTAGAATCCATCTGCAAAATATGTGTACCAGAGTTAACTCCGTCTCAATCGTGGCCCTAGTTGGCCAAAACAGAGGATTTATAAGAGACGGGGAGAACACCAAATCGAAGAACTCGGTCCATCTCTCAAATTTAATTACTGGTGGAAGGCGTGGAGTAATTGATTCATTACCGAAATTACCACCATTTACCAATATCCTCTCTAACTAGCGCCGCATTCAGCTTTTGATTCGACCTTTCCGATCAAAAATTATTCCTGGATATCGGATACCCCTTTTCTTCAAAACCTTTCTAACTTCATTCAACCATCATCGGTGTTCTCTGATCATAACTCAGGCTTCCAATGGTATTAATCGAAATATTAATCGAAAATTAGTTTTTATTCATCCAGACCTTTACCGATGATTCCCGTAGATTCCTTCCAGTCCTCTATTCGCCCTCCACATTCTTCTCAATTTCCCTTTTGTTCTCAGTATTCTCTTCTATATAATTTTATCCTGTCCTTTTGATGATCTCTATTTTCTTTCTCTTATTCTGTCATTTGACAATATAACCTTGGATGAGGCTCTACAGTTAATGTGATAATGGAATTTTTAATATTTTAGCTGCTACATAGTGATTGTCTTACTATTTGTTTCCTTTCTGGATTATATAGACACCAAATCATGGTCTTTATTCTTCTAATCCCTCTCCAAAAACACTAATTTTTCTCTGTTTCCTTTCCTTTAAATATTGTCTCCTAGCATCTCCTAGCTCCTAGCAGATGATGAAATGGTCACCTGGAAACCTGTCGCGTTGTTTTTCTTTTTTGCCTGAGTCTAGTTTAAATATTATATTAATGTATGAAGATGTTCCACCAAATATCACTGGATATGTTTAGTTATATCCTATAATGAATAATCACCCCTCTTTACTTCCAATCCTGGGAAGAAAAAGGATTAAAAGCTAGGCTGCGATTGCATGCTAAATTTAGAGAAAGTATATTTGCGGAATACGTAATCGGTATTATGCGATCCTGATACTTCGGTCGATCCGACAATGAGCGTAAAATAAGAGAAAGGGATGCGAGGAGAAGTCGTATTAGGGACTCATTCTTGTTTCGAACGATATCCGACAACAATAAGCTATTGAGATACCACTGTGTTTACACCCCCGACATACTCTGAAGGGCGGCTTGCAAGGTATTCATGTAGATAAGATATTTATTAGACTAATAACGTAAATAATGAACTATAACTGTAGATAAAGTAAATTCGGCACCTTTTGCACATACAGCAGCACCTTGAAGCATATTTTTGGCAATATTTTCGAGCCACTTCTTACTTGTGAAAAACTATGTAAGATTATAAAAACCCAGCCCCGGCATTCCTAATGAAAAAAAATAATTTTCATCTACTGCAGGACCTGCATAAATATAGCTGGAAGATAGGTTGTCAGGTGCATTTGAAATATTTCTCAATTTCAGCGTGGTACCCTCTGCCAAACTTTCCATTTTATTATTCCAAACGAACGTGTAAAATTACAACAATCCTTTCTTCTTGTGATCAATGGTACTACTTTGAATTCTGTTCCGAATGCACAAAGGGGTCCTTGGTCTTCCTACATTCCTTTTACCTAACGGGTGATAATAGAATGTATACTTTGTAATCTTGTCTCTTGAATTCGCAGTTTAGGGGGCTTCTATTTCATTTACAACCTTCTGCTTTCACCGTTATATTATTGTAGTTTATATTTCTTTAACTTTCTTTATTATTCATATAGTCTCGTCTTTTTTGACCTTTCCATCTTGAGAACTTAATTTCCGAAGTTTCTCCATTTGACGGTCATCCTTAACCCTACGAGCCCAATAATATGAACCGTAAAGCATTATTGCTTGCACAGCCATTGTTTTATGAACATTTTATGACATTTACTTTGTTTTCTCTTTCGTATTTCTCATTTTAGGCAGCCAAAAAACTGCCGCATTAATTGAAAAGTGTTCACCTTGTTCTATAAATCGAAATTTAATATCATAATTAATGTTACACCCTAAGTATTTGAATTGTTTCACCTGTTCTACAAACCTATTCTATCACACAATTCTTGATCTAACAGTTGAGTTTCCTAGAGCTACCACGGCTTGAGTATTTTTTACGGATGCTTTGAACTTATACGTTTGCCTTATTTTTTATAGTTTATAATCAGCAAAAAGTTGTGTATCTTCATCAATCTTGAGAATAACAGCATCACCGTTATGTAAGGAGAGGGTGAAGACCCCCTGACGATGAAGGCTTTGTCTCTGAAATTATCATCTGGACTTCCCAGTGATCGGTAATCCGGAGCTTCACGTTTGTGTCTTAGCGCGAGTTCCGCTTGCCGAATGAAGAATCACCGTCATGCAAAAAAAGTTAAATGTAAATAATAAATAAAAAACACTTCTACCGTTACTACAATAATATTATATTGGACAACCATGGTTTCGACCCTTCGGGTAATCTTCAGGTGACCACCTGGTGATTTAGTCCTCCCGTGATTTCTAGTGTATTTCTTGCAATGGATTTATAGTTTAAGTCTTATTATATTTTTTCTTATATTTCTAAATGTATGGTATCTCCTGTATAATTCCTTTTTTCCACAATCATGATTGTGTCATATCTTAAAAGATATATCTTTAAGTTACTCTCATATCCAAAGAAAATGAATGATGACGATGGAGAAAGTTGATGATTGTCTCTTGGGATAACTAAAAAATACACATCCACGTGCAGCTGGTAGTTTCCGTCAGTTTTCACAGGGAATTTTCCATCTCTTCCTTTCAGGCAGTTCCCCATTCAATTGTTCTCGGAAGGTAATTATTTTGATCACTTGTTTGCGAAATGGAAATATCCAGGAACCAGACGGGTTCCGAAAAGTTTGCGTTGAAAGAGCAATTGTTCGTCGCCGTCGGAACCGTGGAAGTAGGAAATACAAAAGGGATGAGACTCATTCAGAGGGCAGAAAATAGGAGTGGACGAGAGGGGGAATTAGTCTGGAATACGTAGAGTTTGATGCCCTGGGAAAGAGTAATCGAGTTATTCAAAAACGTGAGAAGGAGCGCTATGGTCGCAAAGAAGGTCGTAGAAGGGAAATAATGAGAGATAAATAGTGAGAGGAGGTAAGAGAAGAATAGCATCATCAATGAAGTAAGAGAAAAGCTCTCTGAAGAAGACTTATGAACGTTCCAGGGAAAGGAGAATGTACCTACGCAGTCTTCCGGGAGTAATGCTTGGCGTACTGCATAGAAATGGCCATGTATGCGGTTTATACCCTAATTAGAGCGTCGATGCTTATGTTTGTTATTTTAAGTTAACATTATTCGGTTATGCACTAGCATATGCTAGTTTACGGTTACAAATTCATGGGTATGTTGAGGTATTGGTAAATTAACTTATGGTTTAGACCATAAGAAGAATTAGAAATGTCTGAGGGATGAGAATGATGTAATGGTAAAAAATGGCAGATAAAGACCTGGTAGAGAAACTGGAAACGATTCTCTTCCGAAGATTAGAGAATTATTTTTGTTGTCTTCTCTTAGTGCTATGAGAAAACATTTTATTTTTATAATGGATGAAATATTACTAGAGTACTAAGTACGCTATTGTACACAATTTACTAAATTGTTATAATAATTATCATTTTAGTTAGTTAAATTACATAATATATGATGAACGAAATCATCCAAACGAAAATGTCTGAAACACAAAAAGATGGACAGAATTTTTCTTCCTTAGCACCTTTTATAGATGTATCCTAAGCTACACAATGGTATGGAGTGAGAAAAGTTTAAATTATTGAAAGAATAATTGCTTTGTTGCTTAATATTTTAAGGAATGGAGATACACTTTCTCTTTGAGGACAAAGTGAAAGATACCATTTAATATACATCACTCCTTATCAAGAGCTACGCCATAGCAACTTACTCCGATTTGCATTCATCCAAATTTCGCAGCTTCTATTTTATGTTTAAAATACC
The DNA here is from genome assembly GCA_000376725.2 of Ladona fulva. NCBI lineage: Eukaryota > Metazoa > Arthropoda > Insecta > Odonata > Libellulidae > Ladona > Ladona fulva. Next base: position 462,065 of record KZ308571.1, on the reverse strand, counting down.
TAAGTACCTCTTTAAGCGACCAAGAGGCGGCTACAAAATCGCTGACATCCTTCGCTCTTTATGGAATATGAAGGGTTTTATCAGAGTATTATTTACAGCTCTCAATCATGACGATAAAACTTGCAATATCTTACTGTGGAATTGTTCTAGTTGGAAATTGGGCGCTTTTAATTGCTAAAAAGGATCAGTCACACTTTATAACAGTCCTACAATTATAAATTTAACACCAAACCAATTATTAGGACTAACTCTCCAGCACAAAAATCTCCGAAAAAACCTTGGTAATGGCTAAGGAAGAGACTTATGCGGCTTAACTTTTTCAACAGAGACTCAAACACCGAAAGCTCTCAGGGATGACTTAAGGAAGGCGTTGACAACAAGGGAGTGGAAGGAAGAGTTTTTTGTATGGACGAGGGAGAGGGGACTTTAGAGGAAAGAGCGAAACTTCCGAAAAGATAAGGACGCGTGTATACTACGGGAAACATTCATCCACCTCCTTCGTTCATCCCTTTCAACTTTTATTTTGATCTGAAATAAGAGCCAATTAAAAGCGAGAACAGCCATTCTGTGAATATTCCAAGAGTAAATAAGAAAGAGAGGTTGAAAATGAATATTCCAATTCCAGTATTTGGAGTGCTCTCGATCTGCTCCATCTGCTCTTAGCAAGCGCCTCACATCAAACTTTCCTTTTTTCCCTCAACGTTCAGCGCAGGGCCCACAGAGGGTGCTGATTCTGCTCCGACCAGAAGGGTCTAGGGTTGATAGAGAGGCGTGCTAAGAGGATAGCCGTGGGGAGAGATAGGTAAACCAAACATTCTGGTGACAATCGCTGCAATCGTAATTTCCACTGCAGACTTTTGTTTGATTAATCTCGCCGACGAGTAGGCATATTCAGGATGATGATGATAAATAATCAGGGCACCTGAAGTTGACGAAAGTAGTCAAATGAAAATCTGCTGTGTAAATTACGAAATACTCTTTCTTTCAGTATGGGTTATTTTGTACTGTAAAGATTAATTTTAAAAGAATAAATTCATAAGATTTATTTTCACCCTACCAAATACCACACATCCCCTTTCTCCTAGCTAACTATTCCTGTTCCCTACTTTTCCCATCTCTCATCTTAAAAATTAATTCTTAGCGGAGCATTTCTCGGCTTCCTTCAATTCTTATATCCTCAACCATTTTTTTCACTCATAAATCCCCCATAATTCTTGTGAGAAGTAGTATTGGAGTTAGTTTTTATTGGTGCCTGGACAGCTAGGGTCATTTGCACCAGTTACATATTTCAGATATGTTCACTAGTCTTGTGAGCAATCCCCCAACAAAAAGCAGAAATATTTTCCAGTATTTTTAGTTGTTAGGAATCTTTGTGATAAGAGTTCAATTGATAAATTACCATTGATGTGGATTAATAATTTCGCAGCAAATATATTCAATTGCGAAGAGTTATAGCTATATTAACCGTGATGTCAAGAAAACGTTAGAGCTAGTATGACATAATTTAGAATGTATGTGCTATAGAAGTTTGGCATCTTGCTTTTTAACTCTTAACTAAGGATAAGGACTGATTATTACTTACAAATTCTTCATCATTCATCATAAGTCGTCATTCTTATCAGTAACTGCTTTGTCGGGAAGTAGTCAAGTCATCATTCTTATCAGAAGCAGCTTTGTCGGGAAGCAATAAAGAATATTTCACAATGCACTTAGCGTTTTATCTTTCATTTACTCACGAATTGAAAATAATACTCTTCTTGGAAAGTGATGGCGATAAAGATCATCCTTTTCTACGTTATGTGTTAAGAAATTTCAAAACTCATACGAGGAAAAATAAGGTTGGAAATTCTCTAATGACAGCCTTTGTTATATTTCTTCCGTTACTTATACTCTTTTTTAACGTAAGTGCTAAGCTCATAAATTGGATTGCGATGATCGGAAAGTCTCTAACATGGTCAAACGAAGGACTTATGTGAAAAATAGGACAACGGAAAGGTGATCTGTGGTATTGAAAACTGCAGTACTTTTGGTAATTGATATTCCTAAAGTAACTAAATGCAAATTTTGGAAATGGAAATTCTCTCCAATTTGTATCTCCAATTGGGTTATAGTATATTGAAATACATGCTATTGGGAAATAGCCTGCAACGCTTAATTTTTGCTGAAATATGTATCGATGTCCAGCTTTAAATGTTTAACCTACGAAATGAAACATTTAAATTGATCATGGTACTTGTACGATTCAAAATTCCGTCTGTCTGACATCTTATTCCTAAGCTATCCATACCCTCATTCTACACCTGGCCTCTTTAAGCTCTTCTGGTCAGCCGCAGATGCCAAAGAATGTCAACACAGTTCAAGAGTGAAGGGAATGGCGGCTTCCTGTTTGGACCGATATCCTATGAGGAAGAAATAGGCCTGAGGAAAATAGGCTCTTGATGGAAAGGGATGTGCGTGATAGCGGGCAAAGACTAGCGAGAGAGAGGGAAGTCGATGGAAAATTGGTGGTGTAGGACGATATGCGGGCGTTGAGAGAAGTGGTATCGAGGGAGAGAGGCGCGAAATGGAAGGGCATTTTAAGGGGGGAAAAGGGGTTGAAGTGGGTTGAGTGTGCGGCTCATTCCGCTATTCATTTTTTCGTACCAACGCGTCCTTTGTTTTTTAGTTGGTGACACGGCGTCGTTGAGTTGCATGGAAGAGGGTTCAGAGAGATAGAGTAGAAGCGAAAGATTAGGAAAAAGGAAACGAATGGAATAAGAGGAATGATGAGGGACAGGTTAAAGATAGATGAAAAAGAGACGGAAAAGGAAGTGATTCGAGGAGAGAGTTGGGAGAAGAAGTGGCTCTTGTAAAATTTAAAGAACAATTGCAGATGAGAAATAATTCGTTAAGTTTTGTTATACGCCATCTTGTATAATAAAGTAAGATAATTTAAAGAAGATCACATTGTTTCTTTATGGCAGAGAGGATTTTGATACAGTTTTATGAAACATCACTCTAAAGGATAGTAATGTATGCTACGAATAACTTGTTAAATTTTTTTAATATAGTACAGTAGTTAGTCACTACTCTTTTACTTAAAGTTATAAAAGACAAATGCAGACAGCTAATTTAACCAATATATGATACAGTTTTCAGTTTATAAACGTATGGCAGTTTACTAAACCCTTCACGATTTACCATGGTTCTTTTTCGAAATGTCTTCACCAAATAGAAAATGCATCTAGTTGAGTTGAAAAATAAATGCTATCAAGAAGTTGTGGGAAAGGAGAATGAAGGAGAAAATGTGACAATTAGGTATTGTATTAAACCGTTTGAGGGCTGGGGAAAAGAAGGGGGAGAGAGTAATGTGAGAGTTTGAATATAAAGTAGCACTAGCGCACCTTACGAAACAACAATGCATTCGGCAATACTCAACGAGATGAATAGTTAAGGGGACGGTGGTGGAAATAAGGGGTCTGAAAAGTGGTGGAAAAGGATCGGAAAAGGGAATGGCTCTCAGAAAGAGGGTTTCGGGAATTCGTTCGAAGGAGAGCGTCATCCGAGAAGCAAAGATAATGGAAAGAATGGATTTTTGAACCACCGCGTCTGGAGAGGTATGAAAATCTGGGGCTATGGGTATAATTGCGTCTGTCATTATTTTTAAAAAGCAAGGCAAAATCGATGGACGAAAGAAATAGTATTTCAGATAAATACTGTTTGAAGATCGAAGGAGGTAATGGGTGAGAACGACGGTGAAGCGTAAAGGAGAATGAAGGGAGAAACGGGAAACAACGAATTATATCTTGCAACCATTTCCAAGAACCAGATACGAGTAGAAAAGTACATCTTGTAATGGTCTCCGATGATTAGATAAAAAAGATTCGAAAATAAATAAAGAACAGAGAGAGATTGCTTCTTTCCGCAGCTGAGACAGTTTTTGATCGGTTTAAGTAAGAAGTACTTAAAACTGAGTCGATCATGAAAAACGTTTAACCAATATTTTGGAGGAATCAAAAACTAAGATTCACCGGTTCTTTTAATGAAGCCTAGAGATCAGAAGATATTAAAATGTTCTAATGCATTAAGGATATTGTGGTTCAGCATTCATCATGACTTAAAATGTGGTTTATCACGGCTTTTTTTCGTAACTGGTTGTGGCTCTATTGAATTTTGGTTTAGTTTACTACTAAGCTAAAAGTACTAATTGTAAGTAAAATGTGGTGGAATTTCGTTTTAAAAAACGAAGAATAAATCAAAGGTATAAACTCTGTGGAAAATATACCTTTGATTTATTCTTCGTTTTTTAATTTACTGCTGTCACCTAAACCCACAGAGCTTCCTTAGATCCTGAAAGTAACACCGGAAAACCGGTGCCGGAAAGTACCGGAAAAAAGAAACATTTTCTGGTATTTAGATCTCAAGATATATAAATGAATACCGGAATCTTGAAATGGTTACCAGATCTTGAAATCTAAAATTTAATACCGTTATTCCGTGAGCTCATGTAATCGACTCTGCAGGAATTGCACAGCCATTCTTTGCACCGTCTCCTCGTATCTCCTCTAAACATATACTTAAATTCCTTTATATTTATATATTTATTTGTAATTACGTTGCAATTTGGCATATCATCTTTATCTCATCTCGACTGTTTTTATGATCCGGCACTCGCGCATCAAGTATTTTAAACTTTACACTTCGTCACTTATTTCATGCAATGCCATCAGACAATGACACTTAGATAAGGATTGTGGGAACTGTTTAACAATGTATGCATATTTCGATGTGTATAATTTTATACATTTATTTTGCATATATACGATAGATATACGGCTAATTTTCAACCAGTAGAACGTAGCAGCGGAAATATTTGGATTTTACCATCGTGAACGCATGAAAATTTATCTCCTTGTCAAGACACGAATGCCTTTGTTTGAATATGAAATTCTTAATAAAGGAATAGGCTTTCCATTTTGAACCTCTATATCCCAGTTGCTTAAATGCGGGAATTGTTGTTGAGGTTGACAATTTAATGTAAATCGAGAAACTTGATGTCATTTTGTAGGCTTGCAGTGAGCAAAAGGCGTGGAAAGGCGATTTTTGGAAGCCGTTCCTGGTTCGATTCCTGGTTGTGGCACCGATATTCCTATAGTTACTAAATATGCAATGTTTGCTTCCCCTGTGTGTGTCTCTTTGCAGTCTCAAATTCTTACATATATCATACTGTGAAAATATTATTATTTAGCAGTTTGAGTTATCGAAATAAAGCCAGTTGTTCAATCTTTCGGTACTGAAGATAGACTGAAAAATCTTTCCCTTTTTCTTCTTTGATTTTCAATATTTCGCTTAATTTTGTTCTCTCTCGGTTTATCTCTGAATATAACTCACCGTGAGGTCTCCATGGTGACACTTGAATAGTAGTTGCTGAACTATTTCCTTTCGCTTCGGGCAATTTATCGCTGGCACTTTAGTTGTACCCTACGGAACCTCAAGCACTATTTCAGAAATGTTTATGAGAGCGGAATACTCTTAAGTTATTATCTTTCTCCCCACTAATTAGGTACTATCTATCCCTTCGTTTGTTAACAGCTAACTTTAGCTTGAAATTATGTCTAAACTATGTTCATAAAAATGAAAATTATACTAAAATCATAAAAAAACACTGTATTTGAATTGGACTGGCGGTGAGGATACGGTAAGTTTTGATTAAGTGTATCTTTTACTCCTACCGTATGGAATGCTGCTTGTTGGTGCATATCGTGCCAGTCCTTGGTTGCTCTTTTTTGCATCTAAACACTTCCTCTTTCGTACATATTAACACTTTGACAAGTGAATCAGTTGATGCGTAAACAAGCAGAATTACATACGGTAGGAGTAAAATATACACTTAACTGTATCTGAAGTTATAGACCACTGCACTTCATGCAAAAACTGTTTACTGATGGGAGATCATTCTTTTGTAGATACAACCCAAAGGAAAAATCTACTGAGGTTGCTCATATTTTATATCGAATAATAATGTTAAGCAGATGACTGGTTCAAGTCCCATTTCTTTATTCAGTTCGAGTAAAACATATTTAAAGTTTTGCTTCATATAAAGAGTTTATTTTCGAAATAGCAACCTCCATTCCCGATTCCTCTACACTATGGCTACTAATATTACACTAATTCTGCCATCAAAACTTTTAAAAACCATTGCACAAGTATATTTCAAATAAGTAAATCTTCCTCGTTCATTAGGGAATAAGTTGAGTTTGCTAAAATGATGTCCACCTTGTGCTATTTAATTAATTGCACCTGTCTAGGACCTTCGTATCCTGCGATACTCCTCATCTCTCCTATCTGTCCCTGTACAATATTTTCTCCTTCATTTTGTAACCTTGTTTCTCTCACCAATCACTTATTTCGCTGACGCAGCGGTGTCTGATGGTGACGGATGACCAGTGCTGCGGAAGCCAAGATAAAGGGCGCTGGAGGCGATGTGAGGATAGAGCCGTAAAGAGAGGAGGAGGAAGGAAAATTGAACGAGAAGGAAAGAAGAGAGATATGAGAGGAATATGATACAGAGGAGGAGAGGATATTAGAGGGGTATAGAAGGTAATTATGGTAAAGTAGGGACACGAATGATGAGTGAATGGAAGGAAAGTCAAAGAAAAAGAGATGCACGATGTAGGACGGAACTGTGAGGAAAATTTGGTAATGAGAAATAGTGTTAGATTTGTGAAATGAAGTTAATCCGATGGAAGAGTAAAACGAAAAGAAATTGAGGTGAGTAAGACAAGAAAATATTGACAGAAAGAGGGTAATCTATTTTGGAAAATAGATAATATGATGCTGGATGGATGAACTATTTGGATATAAAACATTTGGATAGTTCAAGGAAAGAGAGATACCATAAAAGGAATACGATGGTTGAAGACTGGTCAAGGATGGAATGAAACTGTTTATTGATTAAAAAGGAATTATTGCGATTTGTACAAAACTCGGATTGAGAAAAAAGTTTCAAATTTTAACTTCGTACGAATAAAACAACGAAGAAATGTATTTACAGTGAAACAAAAAAGGTAATAAAAACCGTAAAATTTTGGGAATTTAAGTGTGTTTACACAGGAATCTTTTAAAAATAATAGACGAAACTGGGTAATAATAAGATAGATTGATCAATAAGAGGAATAGCAAGAGTAAATCAAAAGATGTATCGGAGAAAGCGGGAAGAATGGAATGGAGGAAAACGATGGAAGATATTTAGGGAAACGTCAGATTATGACGGCATCTTAAAGACAAAATACATTTACATTAATAACTTGCAGGGAGCCTTTCATCCTGTGGCCGTAATAAAGAAGCAATAAAATTAAAAGTACTAAGTGAAATATGGTGGAATTCATTCAAAGAAGCAATAGTTAAAAATATGGAAATGCATTGCCATGAAACGAGGCGCTAGGGTTCTGTGGGTTGTGGTGTTTGAAAAAGTGAATATGTACTAAAATGATACATTTCGACTAATACAACCCGATTTTACAATCAAAATTTCATTCAAACAAAGGTGTTTCTATAGTTTCTCGAAAGAGTACACTTTTTAAATGACAAGCAAGCACGATAAGGACATACGTTGTACTTCCTTTCGGCGCTTGTCATTCAAGAGAGTAGTATGTACATACTAGGGGGAAAGGGAATGGCCAATATCGGTGTAAGGGTAGAGGATTCGGGCCATTTTCCTGGGGCCTGAAAGGGGGCGGAAGAAGCTAAATTGCGATTCGCTGCGTCGAAACATTACGGAGGGAAAACGGGGGCATTTAGCAGCATACACCATGGACACATCCATTGGAAAACAGAACCTCCACCTTCGTGTTCCTCGATTTTATCTCAACCAGCTCTTGTGGCATTCCTCTCAAAGTGGACTTTCACGGCACGGCAGAAAACTGGTAGAACAATGGAATGCCGAGAAGGAGGGAAGTATTCTGGGAGGCGTATTGCAAAAGTCGCTGCTTTTATGCGAGAAATCTACCAAATAAATACAATAGTGGAAATTTTTTTATGAAATAGCAATAATGATAAGTAGCGAATGGTAAACCCTTGTTACTTAAGTGCTCGTTACTCCCATTGATCCGAAGTAACAAGTACTCATTCCCAGAACTACCTGTTAGACTACTCGCTTCGTGTTCGTCAACTGTTCGCGGAAAACTACTCAAATGAACGTGTTTAGATGCTTCTGTACCTGGATCCAAATAGTATAAGGTTCCGATCTTTCTACCGTGGCTTCGCTAAATCCCCTTGGCGGCGTTGTTGTTAACTTTAATTCGTTATAGCAGATATACTGGTCTAGCAAATGCGTGTTCACTGTCAGGTGCTAATAGTTAAAATTGCAACTCGAGTCATATATCTTCAGAAAACTCAAAATCACATGTTTAGTTGTTAAGATGAAGCACCAAAATATTTATATTAATCCCTATGTTTTAAAAATCTTTGAGGTAGAAATCAAACAACTGATGATAAATTGTACTTTAATGTCATTGTAGAAATATAACCACAATTTTTGTTTTTTTACTTCATATTGAAGACGTGGACAAAACCAGCTATTATTTTTTCCAATATAAGAAAACTTCAAATTCATTTAATCTTTATTACGTTCTAATAAACGATCGTTACGAAACAACGTTTTCAGAGGGCATCTATTAATTATAAACTCATGCGTCTCCTTTCTCAGAATTATTCCAAACTCGACTACATATATGCCAATTATTCTGCCATAACATTTTTTCTTTACAGTAGCAGATATACAAAAGAATTCTATACATAAACAAATCTTTTACTTGGCAATATGATTGCAGGTGGAATTCGTTTCAATATTCTCAAACAATTTTATAGTTATGGAGATATTTATCTTTGCATTCTCTTGAAATGAACTTTTAAGTTATGACATGCGAAATTACTTGTATGTAAAATACATTACGTTTAGAATGACTTAGTTCTGTCCCGGCGTTACCCAAGAAGACTTTCTACATACATTACGTTTAGTTGTTAAGCACTAAGAAATAATGCAACGAGACCGACAACTCACAAAGAACATCTACGAAACTAGGTCGCTACGATTATCTTTAACTGGAATATTAAATGGATATAGATTAGGTAAGTACTCAAATATAAAATTACTATTTATTCCACGACCACTGCAATCCGGAAAGTGAACGATTAAGTACCTAAGTAATTACACATTCATCGATACCTACAATCGACGAATCAGGATCTTTGAACATGTAACGATAACCTATTCGAAAAGTATATTAGTAAAAATTACGGAAAGAACTTAAAGGGCCCACCACTATTAACTATGCTACGGCAGTTTGGCACTACTGAGTACTGTACGGCATATCTAAAGATTTGAACGTGACACCATACGACGTGTTTTTAAATAGACACCTCTCACGTCGACTAGAGTAACTTTCATCATAAATAGTCTCATCTCTGAGATAAATATTCTTGAATATAACTATCAATAGACATTATGAGTGGCTCGATTCAGCCTCAATTAAGCATTTCAAATTATCCAGGAACTGGATCTGTGAATCTTCATGTTCATGTGTGAATCTTCTGAAAATTGGCAACTTTTGTATCGACTCCTTGGTCTAGAAAACGACAATTTATTATTCTGGAGACAAAATTTACGCCAGAATTTCACAGAAGAGTAACGCTGTACAGAGAGCTAAAGGAAAATGTCAGTAAATCCATTGAGAAAATATTACGAAAATATGACTGTCACAAATAAAAAAACGTGGTCAGCAATTCCATATACAATTCAGTATAATCCGGAGCATTATTTTCTTCGACTTATACCGTTTAAATGTCACATTATCACTACATATCAGTTCAAAGAAAACACGATCTGAGTCCTTCCACAGAAAATTTATTTGAGAAAATACGATCGCTTTCGAGCATTCTACCTCATCTTTTATCCTCCAAACTTATCGCATTTTAAAAAATATGTTTTCAGGTGGACTCAAATTGTGATTCAATTGAACTAACCATGGATAAATTACACCAAATGGCGCCATAGTTGATTAATTATCTTTGCTTTCCTATCCGCATGAAATCCAGAGAATTCTTTCATCAGATATTTGAATAATTAACTATATTGAGGTTGCAGTATATATTTGGCCTCTAAGTTTTTATCCAACATTCTCTTAATGGAAGAACCACAAAATATCCATTATTTCACAGCGATAGTTAACGTTATACGCTTGCAGAGTGGAATAGACGAAAAGTTACTAAAAATACTTAGGAAAAATTTATATATATATATGATTATTGAAAAAGCAATTAATTAATTAAAATAATATTTAATGTGATATGAATGAACCTAAGAATGGTCTTCGGTTCTAATGATAATTTGAAACCATAGCCGTTGAAAAATATTACATGATGAGACAGTTAAAATCTTGCTTTTTTTTAAACATGGGAACGACATGTAAAGTATACATTGATGTGGGCTGGGCGCGGCTTACGGAAGAATTGTATAGAAAATGCGATAATTTAGGAGATAGAGTAATCTAAAATGACGATGATAAAATCGTAATTGCAATCCGGTAAACAGGACGTGGTGATCTCTCAGCATGAGAAAGGAAACAGTGTTGGGTAACAGGCGGGATTCCGTATTAAAAACTGTAAGGAGTTACAATCAGGCATTACATTTTAATCAAAAACTACGCATTATTTTCATGTGGTTTAAATCAGTCCAGTCTACATCAACAGATGTATGTACTCTGCAAACCGCATTTCGGCGTGTGGCAGGAGGTGCATGCACAATTATTCTCTAATCGATTACTTTCGCGTATCGTTCTAGGAAAAACTGAATCCTTGAAACGACTTTTTCTAGCATTTATTCTCTGGTTTTTCTCTCAGAATCAGAGCCTACGTAACAGGGAGAACGCATAATATCAGCTAAATCTTCTAAATACGTACTTTCTCTGAAATTATTAGGTAAACTAAGTCTCTGTTTAAATCTTCTATCTTCTAGAGATTCCCATCCTGTGTCCTGAAGCAGTTGAGTAACACCCACTGATTACTCATCAAAAATGTTAACCAAACGTATCGTCTTTTCCGTTTTGTAATTCTCGGAAGAAGAAAATCTCGGCCCATACACTAAGCGCTTACTAAAGATGAGGGCTATGTAACATCGGACTATCTTCGCTCCATTCAGCTATTCTCTTCAAGAGTTTTTTAAGTGCTAATATATTAAGGATTTGGGTATCCCATTTCAAATAATTCGTGAGGGTTACTACAACATATTTTACCGACTGAACTGTTGATACATTTTCCCTGGGTGGCTGTTAAAATAATAACAGGCATTATTTTTCTTATCGAAGAAGTTTACGACTGCACATTTATCTATAATGACCTCTAATTGCCAAATGCTCCAATCGCACCATTTCATAATTCTGTATAAATAATTCGACAGCGTTAATCTATCCTTAGTACTTTTTCAATTTCCCTACAAACTACAGTAAAAAGTAAACTGATTAGGGCCTTCAAGTGTGCCTTAAAAAATAAAATTGTGATCGAATTTAACTTAAAAAGTACTTACGATAAAAGCCACTCCCCATTTTACTGATGTATTCTTCCATATCCTCAATGTATTGGTGAAGAATTCCCACGAAGAAAAACAAATAAATGAGAAGGAAAGCAAATAATAAAATGGAGAATTGGTGTAATTGACGGTGCGAAATAACATCGCTCATGAACGTTTTCTTCGCTTCAACCAAGAATTCCTTTCACAAAACCGAGTTCCTTAAGGCCATTGGACACAAGGCCTGAACATCCGTTTGCAGGCTGTTGGCAAAAAGATCGCCATGATTGCATGCATATAGATAATATATTTCTGTTTTCGTCATTCTATGCTTGAAGGATGTTGCTATACTTGCATACAAATTTTGTTAGGTTCATGCAAACCATAATGGAGAAATAAATAAGAGAACATTCATAAAAATATATCCCTTTTGTTGTAGTGGTACTCGGCAATTAGAAGTGATATGAAAATCTCCTAGGACTTTTTTTTATCTTAATCCGTTATCTTCGAATCCAGGCACTTTCCAAGTACGTAAGGATCACACAATTTCTGTAATCGTGTAATTTGAGCGACATGTCCGGCGCATCGTGCATCAATTAGATCGAAAGAGCTTCGGCACTAGTTTACGACGACCCTCCGCCTCCCCTCCCCCACCCTTGGTGGAGGATTCTTCCTCTCCTCACAACACGACCTTCATAACGGAAGAAAGGGATTAAGAAAAAAGGATATTTTCTGAGGCTCTGAGAGCCCTCTTCGGAAGAAGAAAGCAGAGGCGGTCTCTGGAATATCGGCAAATGTTATGCAGCTCATTCTTCCGTATACCGGCACGCCTCCATATCCCGCTTAAAGATCACGAAATATCATTTGCTGTTTTTGATAATTACACTGGAAAAGATTGATTGCGTTATACCATCACAGAATACCTACTTGCATGCTCATTCAAACAAACGTAGAAAAATCATCGGATGCAAATAAAGGGAAATTAAACAAATGGGGACAAACATAAATAGAGAAAATGTGACTATACAGTGGGACAGTGAAATATCTGCTAGAGAACATCTTCCAAAAGTGTTTTTACGAGAAAATTCATGAACTCGAATTCAACAATTGCTTTCGTCGTACCCCTGTATAAACATAACAGTTTTTCAAATTCCGTTTCTTTAATCATGTATTTAGTATTTTGAATAGAAACTACATTTTAATAAATGTAAATGTAGTAGCCAATTATAGCACTGAGTGGGATATTCTCCATCGGTCTCTTCTCAGGAAACAAAATTAGATAGAGAGTAGCTAGACGGTGCCCTTTATTAGCAAACTCACGTTACAAAACATATCAAATTAACCAGAGTTGCAATTGTTGGATTTTGAGCAGTGTTAGATAGGTCGTACATTTTGATGAATTCCAACCTTTTTCGTTTAACGATTTGTTATTGATCAATTATGGTTCATCTATGGTTCATTGCTACATTGTTTAATGAAAATGACGAAAATAAACTAATAAAAGAGGGCAATATCTTTGCTCCAAAAGTTGATCGTATTCAAGCTATGACCGCAAAAATACGACGAGAATACAGTAATCAATCATTCAACAAACTTAGCAAGAATCACAACGATGTAAAACAGCAACAGTTCACGTGCTCTTTAACTATCCCGTCTTCAGCTGTAGCGAAATTAAGTAAAAAGAAAGAAGAATCTCACTAAAGAAGATCTATTCTCATTTTAAGGTTAAAGGAACGTTTTTGTATATTAATGATCCATGAAAACGTTCCCTACTCTTTTTCGACGGGCAAGCAATAACAAGTTTTACATCCCGCTTAAAACACATTTGGGTTATATCGCGAATCAGCCCTCTGAAAAGCTGTTTTACTGCATGCACACGACGTTGATTGTTATAGTACATATATTCGTTAATTTTATCGTCGTATGTGTAACATGGGTTTATTTGAGGAGGTAAAATACGAGAATTCTTTTCCCAGGGTTTGGATTGGTTTTAATTCCGAATATCAACCCGTGGTAGCACGCGCACACAGGGAACCTCTATCCGTCAATATTATTGTTTCTGTGTTAGATACATATATTTCTCTTCAGCATTGATGAAAGGAATACATTTCCCAAAAATAAGCGTAGACTGCTATTTGCATTTCTAAAATTGCTTCGACAGGTGAAGCTTTTCCGCGTAAATATGTCACCGTTGGGCATCGAACCCGAGGCAGCTTTCAACAAAGGTGAGTGCGGTACCCCTTTTTACTATGTGGTAGCTCAAGGCGGTTTATTAAAAGTAGGGGAAAACCCCGAAATCGCGCGTAGGGCAAGAGAGAGTATGGTTAATAGTTAAAGGAATGGTCAGGGAGTTGTATAGAGATATTGAGTGATAAAGAAAAATCCCCGCGACCCGTGGACACACAGAGATATGAGTAGCGGTTGAAAGGGGTGAATAGGAACAAAGAATCAAGGTAAGGTTAACAGGCTCTAAGGAGAGGTGGAGTAAAATAGCGGGGGTCGGGTCAAAGAGATGCGACACATACCAACTGTGCCGGTGGATTTCAAGTTGCAGTGTTTCCTAGTGGTCAATGAATATGCATTCTGAAGGCCCCTCTCCCACGAGCATCTGGGGGTTTCCACGCATGCCATTCGTGTAGTTTATCCAAACCAAAAGTATTTCGGCAGAAGTGAGTTCTTCTCTAGTCGGGAGCTTGGGTATGTCGTATACATTTCACTTGGTGGAAGACCCAAGAAAGGAGGTGTATTCGAACCGGCGGGGAGAAACCTTTTGAACGGAAAACAATATGTATCGAATTTGATTCTACACCATGCTAAACGTTTCTCGACATATCATCACAATTCCACCGAAGAACTTCTCTTCATAAGAAAAATGGGAACTTTACGAAGGGTTTGGGTTTATTACCCGCCGTTTGTTGCGTCTTAGGACTTTTTTTGCTTACCCTCCAATACCTCTGCCCTTCCCTCATCCCCTCTGTTTGGAAGACTCTACAGCGGCATGTCTTCGAACTAATACCTTGTTTCAAGTTATTAGTGAGGGTTACTCCAAGATATTTCACTGACTCTTTTGTTGATAAAGTTTCCTCTCGGATTATGAATGAATTATAATTTACAATAGACTTTCTTACGAGGATGTTACTTTCGAACAAGTTTCTATACTAAGGCTTATTAGTGTCATAATTAGCACCATAAAACTATAAATAAAACTATAAAACCATAAAAGATGTTGGTAATGTCGGCGGTAAATGTTGTGTGTGCTTCAGTATTTGTACTGTGTTATGTATTTTGATGTATTTAATTAGCTATATTGATAAACATTTTCCCTGCTATGCTTCTTAATCTTATATTCATATTAGAATTGAATTTCGTGTTGCACTAACCGTTCTTGTTCCTCAGATACGACGCAAGAATCGAATGCAATTGCTTGGGTTATACGTTGCTTTAAACCCGCGCATACAATCCGTCATTTACGCTGCTGCGTTTAATTCGTTATATAAAAATAATATGTCTACTTCATTTAGTATCCGAACTGATATATGCAAGTAGACCCTAATTCCAGCCGTTTTGATTATAACTTCCTGTTAATCAACATTTTTATGAGATGAGCCACCTTGTCGCACTTTTTATGTTGAATTTAGCGAGTTTAGAGGGTTTAATGGTCAATTGGCGATTGACAGATATATTCCGAGAACCTCAATGCGCGGAAGGTAACGATGTCCTGGTCGAACTTGAATGCACGTGTATTCTTGGTATTTCCACGTCGCTGATAAGGAGTGAGTCAACGATGTACGCCATGTGGAAACGCTCTATCATAAAACACATATTGGTATCTCCGCGAATAAACTGCATTAGCAGTTCAACCTCAAACTCTTTTTATCTCGCCTACTGCGCGAATTTCTAAAAAAAAAAGCTTACTCAACCTGTATTCTGTTTAAACATTTTAAAATAAGTAAACCACACCGGGCCGTTCCAAACAAACCCATTTCGAAGAAAGTTTATGATAAAAATTATTCTTATTAAGACTGCACTTATGTATTATAGTTTTAACTTAAAGTGCTATTGAATCACACAATCTTATTCTTCAAATCCAACCGAAGGAAAAAATCGAATTCAAAATTCAGTTTTCTGTGGAATATTTATGGAAGTAAACAATAGAAACCCTATGTGTTATGAACGTCACATTGTTTGACATACCACCTTTATCTTATATTTTTCTTTCAACGCATTTTTTCAGGAAAGACGTGAAAGTTCTTCAACATCCTTAACACTGAAATATTCTGCTAATACTTTATGTTGGCTAATTATACTTCTGTACCCTTTACATTTGTGGATATTTATTTTGTTTATATAAATGTATAATTTATTTATTTTATCAAGAATATGTCACGTGGCTTTTCGCTAAATGCACTCTTCACCATTATAAATATATATCAACAACGGAATAGAACCTTTCAGCATAAGGAATTATTGGCTAGTTACATTGGAAACTAAAAATATATTCCATCCTTAAATCTTTAGGATGATATAGAGGAAATATTTTTTATCTAACTGAATCTATATCTAGGTACTCAAATTATAGAAATTAACGATAGCGAGACGATTCCAGTGACAGAACTTAAAGAAAATAAATGCACTGCGTCATTTATAGAGCAATTGATGATCAAATTACATACAGATTAGATTGTATAACGTATTACATAGTAGATTTATTCTCGAAATTTATCAAGATAAGGACGGATTTTATGAAAATATACTGAAAATGCATCATAATCTCTGATTATATTTTGCTGAATACATATATTCTATATCTAACTTATGTAAGACACGAAAGATTCTACGAACGATCAAAGTAATTCTCATAAAATAACTCAGATCACTATGCCGTCTATCGTATCGGGCGATAGGTTGTTATATACATTAGATATATTTTTAGTAAGAATCAGAGACGCAATTTTTAAGAGTGATGAGATCATCCCTTTACAGCAGTGTCGTAGAGATTTATCACTTCCAGTTGGGTGTGCCACCCGCTGATAGCCTTCTTTCGCAAACTGTTAGCTGGTGCGTTTGAAGGAGAATACTCTTCGCTAATTTTCGACAGAAGAAGGTGCGTATTTTCTTTCATTAATTTCAGTAACAATTACTCCAATGTGTTCTAAATATCATTGTTTTTCTTAGGTTCAAAGTGAAAATTTTGAACATAATAAAAATGTGTAAGTTTCGTTTCTCCACTAGAGAAACAAAATTCCTACATTCTAAGCTGAATCGTTAATTCTTAAGTATTGAAACCAACATTTTCATTCATTATTCTCTGAGATATGAAATGGAATGACAGTTAATGGAGAGAGAAATGCGAAATATGTTAGATTAAATAAATTACGGGAGATTGGCGAGTAGAGAAAAGAAGCCATTAGATAGGGAATATGAGAGCAGACTAACCAACAATCAAAAAGAATAAACATGAATTTAGACACGTACGCATCGGTAAAAGGAGGGATCGATCGCGATTGATGACTTCTTGTTGTCGGAAAGTGTGTGTAAGAACTTCAGAGTTTGCTTGCAGGTGTTTATACAAAAACTCTTCTTATCTTCGGACCATATTAAAGACGAACGTCGTTTGATGGAGAAATACGGTATTCTTTGAATGGCATATTTTTTATATATACGGCCAAATCATCCGAAAATACATCGCTATCTGTTTACTTTAGAAGCTTTAGAATTTTCTTTCTGAGATATCCTCATTTTCTGTTCCAATATTGCAATTGAGCTCTGCGAAAGAAATAAGTAAGTTAAGTCCACAAAGCAATGCAACATTTCCCGAAAAAAGTTTAATAATAGGATTAATTTACTTATATTTATCAGTTAAATTTTGAACTTTCTTCGTTTCCTATTCATTTTGAATGTAATTTTCTGTATAACCCAAGTACAAAAATTTGAGAAACTTGCAAACATATAAATTAATAGAAGTTGATACTCTGCATATGTTGGATTTCTTATCGTATATCTAATTCTCTCTAGTTCGACTATAGAGGATACAAAGACGACATCTGGGCATCAATGGGTTAAACATTAGATATGAAGCTTTAGGCCGAAATTAATAGCTTTATAAAACTTAATTTCACGATAAGTGAAAAATTTTTCAAAAATATTTATAGCTCAATTACTTTATTTAAGTGCGTTGAAAAGGGCTTTCCAATGAAATTTGAGTTAATCCGCCTGATTGACTCATCGTGTAAATGCATACTACAAGGAGAAAATATAGCACGTATCTCTGATATCCGTCTCTAAATTCTACTGGCATACGTTTATCTTGTGTCATTAAAGAACTTTACAAATTATTGCTTTATTTTCTGAATTG
The DNA here is from genome assembly GCA_000376725.2 of Ladona fulva. Lineage (NCBI taxonomy): Eukaryota > Metazoa > Arthropoda > Insecta > Odonata > Libellulidae > Ladona > Ladona fulva. Next base: position 444,168 of record KZ308571.1, on the reverse strand, counting down.
GGAACTTACTTGTTATTCAGGGAACGCAATTAGTCTAAAATGAGTTAATAAGTGTTTTCATCTTTTGTCAAAAGTATCCTTTCACGAAGTTATTCTTTATGCAATTTTTATCTAAATTTGATTACTTTTTGCTTCAATTGGTGTAATACGATACTAGAATGTGCTTTAGACTTAATGCAAGAAAGTTAAACTTTATCAGATACGAGGATAATTGTAACAGTGGTTTATTGTGATTTTCTGGAATTGCTTGTAATTTCTAATTTATAGGAACTTCCATAGTTGAGCGTGGATGAGATAAATGATATCACAACTTATGATAGAATAACCAAAGGAATATCCATCTCAAGATAATACCATAAGGCATCCTGAATTCCCCGTAATGAAACCTTCTGAAAACGGAAATGGGACGCAAAAATAGGCGAGAATTCTGATACTAATCCGAAAATCATATTTCATATTCGGTTATTCAATTATTGCTGCGGTTATCAAAGGTTCTCGGACATTCTTGTGAACAAAAAGTGGAAGCAAAACGTAATAAAATCCTCGTTAAAGACATACCAAATTTCACGATTGAAAGTCAACTCCTTTGATAAACAGAATTATCTGAAAGTGTTGATTGTTTTTTTTTAATTAGCGCTTTAATCGCCCGATCAAAGAAATGTTTTGCCTTCTAATACACACAATCTCTGGAGTATCATTTCTTCCATTTTATGTATACTTTTATTTGTTTTAAGTTTCGCCTAAAACATCTTTAAGATAAAAGACCAATCTCGAAAGAAAGATTTTTAGAGTACTGATGATTCCTTTAAATAAGGGAATTTTGAATTATAGCATTACACGTTAAACCTCAAGTACTTTGTCCCTGCGATACCTGTTTACGAAAATATATTTCAAATAGAACATTTAAGAAGAGTTTTGCAATCTCTAGAAAGGCAAACGAAAGTTCATCTCAGATTAGAGAATGACTGTTTCACGTGAAATACTCCACCTACGTACACATACATCTGCTGTCACTCAACTATCTTATCAGTAATTCCGAAATTGACTGGAAGCCCCTTATTACAACACTTTTTCTTATCTACGAGGAAAACTTTCCAAGGACAGATTACGCTTTGAAGGGCTTCATAACGTTCGATATAAAAGTCAGAGAAGCAATACGGATTTGTCACTTCCAGTCTAGAGCAGTCCTCCGAACGGAGTTATCCGTTGGCAATTGCAGAATTTTCTTGGATTATGAAAAGAAGAATATCTCAGGAGGTGAGAGCTGTTTCTCTTAATCTAAACTCTTATTATTGTAATTATCTGGTTAAGGACATGAGAATGCCGTTAAAAAAGCCGTTTGCTATTTGGGGTTTACTTATTCAAATGTAATTAAGTTGAATTGTGATTCTCACAAGTATGGCTATGATTTATTCCAGTTTGAATGACACTTCTGTTCCAAATCGTCGGTGATCAGATTGCCTTTGAGTTTGGAGCTGCCTCTTTAATCTTCAATTTGAAAAGGTGAGAATTCGATACTTTTATTCTCTTATGATTCATAAGAGTTAGCAATTTAAGACGATTTTGTGTATTATTTATTCCGTCCGTATCTTGTTATTAAAATACGTTAGTTAATTAGTAACGATGATTAGTCAGTTCCGTCTAAGCTAATTTGTATTTTGAATTCAATTTTGTGGAGTTTGTGATGCATTTTCCAAAAACTTTTTAAAAATATCCTCCGCGACGCCTACATCCTTAGAAACGTCACAATCTCTGTAAATTCATGTCTTTTGTGAGCACTCAGCGCACGCGGTGTAACCTAATGTCGATGGTTTCCCATGAATGGCTGGAAATTTAGCTGATTGAGAACCACCGCTTGAGAACGCTCCCTTTGCTAGTGATTCATGATTAACTGCTTACAAGTTTAGCTATAAGGGCATTAAGGTGTGGTGTAACTACCAAGAAGTACATCTAGGTTCTATTAGTGGTTCTGTTATCGAATTAAATTCCCCCCCAGATACATTACAAGCACATTAATTTTAATAGTGATTAATTCCGTAGATGAATGTTGTTCCTAGAAAAAAATCACAGTCAGATTGTACTAATTGCATACGCTACATCTTGGGCAAACAGCTGGAACTTCAATAACCCGAGCCAAACGATGATTCGTACAATATGTTTTACCTGACCAATTGAAGGAATGATTTGGAAGGTGTAGGCAGAGGTGGATCAGATTGGAGATTGGATTGGCTTATCAAAAGCTGTTGTTACTGGAAGTTGTAAACCAGATTGTTCCAACTTAGAGGCCAATTTTTACAGGTCCATGTTTCAAAAAACTCGCGTTTTCCCGTTTGTAAAACCCAATAAAAGTTCTGTTTCTTCATAGTTGGTGGAGAAAGTAGAGTTCATTCTCTAGGTAGAGATGATTCCCACCCAGTAGAGATAAATCCCCTCTGATAACTCAGCATGTGAAGCTTCCTCAATGCTCTCCCGTTCCATTTACGGGTTATTTTACAAAATATCCCTAAAACTTAAACTCTACCACATTTATATAGAGAAGAAAATTTAAATGCGCTATATGTTTAAACATTTCTCTAGTAAAAGGATAAATTGAATTTTTTTGTGTCTTAGCCACTACAATCTTTGCTGTGCACGATGAGGCGAAAGCTCCGTGACATAAATTCCTTTTTGAATGCATTTCATTAAATTTACACATAATTGATAGTTAAAATTTTCTCGTTAACTTTCCCGCTTTCGGATTTTTCATACGGAAGTAAAACGAGAAACAGCAGGTGACAACTTTTTTAAATTCATCTTTGCAAAAACCCTCTGCACTCCCTTCTTCTTTTGCAACATATTTGTCTTCAGATTTTTTAACAAAAAAAGTAGTAATAGGAAGGTCTATGTGTGAAGCAGAATTTGAAACCATTAAATTTTTAGTATTTTGATGAGAGAAGCACAAACACGAGTGTAAACAGAATTGCTTTGATTTCCAAATTTTCATTAAAATTAATATTTTCACAGCCGATGTGATTCTATTAGGCCGTTAATAAATCGCAGTGTACTGTCCAAAATTGCCGTTTTACCATGCGGAGTAATTTGAAGTAATTTGACATTTCGACTAACTTTCTTTTTAAATGCATATTGCTATTACACGCCGATCTCCCCTTTGAAACACACGAGACGTTTTGAGATACATCAATTAACTTTGTTTTCCTTTAACAAAAATATTATATTATTAGAAAAACAAATTATGTAGATTTTCTGTACCTCATGTACAATTAGAGCGTGCTTTTAAAACAAATCAATTAATTAATCGCCAATTTCATGTTTGATTTGTTCAATTTACTTTCAACGACTTAAATTAGGAAAATTTGTAAATTTATTTCAAATATTGTCAAGATTCCGTTGAAACTATGTCTATTACTAATGCATACATATTTTTATATATTTCTTGGTTGAAACATTCTTTTGCTTTAGGAGGGATAATATTAGAATTTGTCCTTATGATTTGAGTCAGTTTTAATTCCGTTCATCTATTCTCGACTGCACGCACCCGTAGGGAAACCACACACACCATTATTGAATAAAACGGCTGGTTAACAGCAAACTTAAATAGCTATACCTTACCAAGTGATGAATATATTGTTTTAAAATATCACTTAACACTAGAAGGACGGCGGGGGTCATTTGACCCAAAATCCGAGTTTAACATCAAAAAACTATGAGTAAAATATTTTTAAATTTTTTGAAACTTTTTGACTTTGTTTGTAACCATC
>KZ308571.1:415782-436681 GCA_000376725.2 Ladona fulva | reverse complement strand
ATATTTTCCTTCAGTTAATAGTCCGAGAAGTTGGCCACCCTGCTTCCTAATATTTTATAAACTTATATTGGCTCCCAAAGAGTTTCCAAAATTTATACAAAGAAAATCTGTACTCAGGAAATCTCTTTATTTATAATTACAGCACATGACACCCTATTTAGAGATACATCCCGAAGGTTGGCAACCCTGCCTTATGAAGTTGGTACCCTTGAAATGAATTAATAATTGTTCAATAAAGATAATTGCAACTAATTACGAGGTATCTGCTCGAGATTTATCTGAGAAAATAATTGCAAGAAATTTTATAATTATCAACATTAATAAGTTGGTAACCCTGCTTAGAAGTGAATTTTATAAATCAACAAATGCCTTATACTGATTTGGCGGGGCCAAAAGCTGCATATTAGAAATGTACATCGCAAAATTCGAAAAGTTTTTCCGCCCTCGTTTTTGTATGGGATTTGTTCCTGAGAGTGAACGAGTGCTTTTCTATGTTTGTTATCAGATGCAATAGAATGTTTTATTAAAATATTACTGACTTTTGTCATTACATTGGACCTTCTACTACATATTTCTAAAGTACGAGGTTCACAGGTTTAGTTTTACCACGAAAATGTTTCTACAATATGATAGACTGTAAATTTAGGACATCAGTCCGCGTTTTGTTTAATAAATAAAAATTTAAAGAAACGACAAGGTAAAAAACCTCATAATTCTTTAGGTAAAGGTCCATTCTTGAAGAACTGCTAAAGATTTGGCTAATAAAAGGCAAATAAATATTTATAAAGGAATTAAAAGTTCTAGGGGTCAAATGACCCCTTCCCGTCCTTCTAGGTAGGGCGAAACTCCCGTCCTCCTAGTGTTAACACGAACCGAATGAATGGAAAAACAAACACTAAAACCACGTCCAGATACCAGTGTTGGCGTTTCTTTCAAATGGTTCTTTATTACAACACATGGATTGCGGCGGTACAGTAAATGTATACCTTTACCTAAAAATTGCATAATCTAACAAATAAAATCTGCACCTTCCAGCAAGAAAGGTCTTTACATAGTTAAGGGTGTACAAAACTATGAATGTTTAAATATTCTCAGTAACACACGCCACTGGAAATTCGCACGATATACACGTAAATATGAATGTTTCCATTTTCAGTATGTTCTTGGTGAAATTTTCCAGCCCCTAGATTATTGGCAATTTTGCACTTACTACAATGCTGTCAGGACCACCCTCATAGACAAATCCTCGCTATACCCCTGACATATATTTATATATACGGTTGAAGTCCTGATATGAAATTTTAATTTACGTTTTTTTTTATTATTTTTATGAGCCAGCCTAAAATTTCTACATCAAATTTTGGATTTAAATATGGCCTTTTACTATATAGTATAAATTATGAAATATACACAGATTTATGTATTTGTCAATCGCAATATTGCAAAGAAAGATTTTAGCTCCTTTTTGATGCTTCCATTTTCTCACAGGAGACATTTGGAGAAATGGAGCTACTGGGCCAGGAGACAATGGAAGCAGAGGAGTTTGAGGAATTACATTCGGCCATTGATGAGGGACTCTTTGAATCAGTGAGGCGAATTGTAGACAATCATGCAGAGGAGCACCACTTCTCTTTTGAAGAAACCTCGGCTCTTTATAAGGCATTCCAGTGTAAGAAATACGAAATCATCTCTTTTCTCATTCATAAAGGAGCCAAGTTTGTTGGTTCAGAGGAGAGATATGTTTATGATTTTGATATAGATCTGAATCGTTTGAACTACCTTCTATTTGATTACAACAGAAAATCAGAGAAATCCTGCATATATAGATTAATATCCTTGAGTCAGTCTCCGCAGGTCTTCGATGGGGAGAGACTGAATGCACTGATGTCCATGTATGAACATTTTTTTCAATCTGACATCATCAAATTGTTAATGAATATCTTAGAAAATGAACAATTTGACATTGTGTTTGATTTTGAGACAGAAAAGGTAAATAGGGTCCATCGTTTGTATAACGAAGAGGCTGAGATATATGGATTGACTCTGTCCAATTCAAAAGAAATCTTTATTGGAGCTGAGAATTTGTTGTCCGATATTCCTCAAAAGAGAGCAAAAGTGTACGGTGTGGTTGCAGAAGAACTATGCCACTTGGCAATGACGACGATATTTAAGAACAATGCAAAGCCTTACAAGGAAGAAGATTCCAGGCTGATACAGGAATTCCACGACATTGTCCTTGCTGTGAAATCCTTAATAGCTCGTTCGTGTCATATTGAATCCGTTATACAGGACGTTTATGAATGCTATTCCGGTTACGATTGGGAATGCGAGTTAATAGCTCGTGTTCCCCATGTCATTGGAATTTATGGGGAAACATTTGGGAGGATAATTTTCAAGGAGTGTAGTGAGTTGTCTAGGCTTCTCTCTTTCTATGATAAGAATGTTCTTCCGAAGTGCAGAGAGTACATCGAACCATCGTTGAAAACCAAATCTGATCGCATATTGAAACAACTAATGGGTAAGATTGAATTCATTTCATTCAAGGAAAAGCGAATACGTCCACTGAAGGAAGATTTCCCATCATTTAGAGATTATGTGGTGGTTGAGGAAGGAGTTTCTGTGATATCCACCAACTCTACAAAGTTATGCGCATTACATGTCTATCATGAATTAAAAGACGTGTATGGGGATCAATTGGAGAGAAAGTGTTTTTTCTTTGGTAGTGAATGCTTCGAAAATAAAAGGGATGAAATACTGAATGCGTTGAAATGTAAAATTTGCGAGTACTTGGTACTCGTTCTGGACGACAAGGAGCTCCATCAACGAAGATTGTTATGTGAATACTTAGATCACTTCGAAGAATTCGAAAATGAGGGAGTGAATGTAATAACAATTTCTAACTCCCACTTCCTTGACCTAGAAATTCAAAAGAAGGCTGCTGTTTATAGATGGGATGACTTGACTGATGAATACAAAGATCTTCGCACGTGGCCTATGGAATATATTTTTAAGGGAGAGAGGAGGATTATTCCCATTAAGAAGGAAAATGTTCCTCAGCTTTTTAGTGAAGAAGAGATCATTACCATAATCAATGGAGACCTATTTGAGGTCCAAGATGGTGAAGATCTAAATTGTCAGGGTTACAACCGTGAAACCTACGTAGAGAGACAGTTTCTGACATTGATTATCGAGGGAAAATTTTTTGAGAAAATACTGCCAGATACAAGCATTCTCATCTACGGCTTGTGTAGATGGGAACTTGAGAAGTTGTCCATTGACGAAAGTCTGGTTCAGTGGCTGATGGGTTCAAACGATGAGATTCAGAAAGAGAAAACAATATTTATCGGTAATAATGAAAGACCTATGAGTTTCAAGGATTTTGCTGGAAAAACTGCAGTTAAAAATAGCATTTGTTTGCAGTATAATAGGAAAGTGCTTTATTTGATGAACTCTAAAGGTGATGTGAGCAAAAATTATAAGAAGGAGGTAAGACAGACTGAAGAAGAGATGATTGATTTGGTGAAAAGCAAAAAAACTTTGATAATTTCTGAGAATGCAGGATGTGGCAAGTCAACTGTGATGTCTAGTCTAATTAGGCACGTGAAGAAAAATATCTACAATTCGTGGGTATTAATAGTTGATTTAAATAAATTTTCAATAAGGGACTATGGCTCTGATTCTGAGGAAAATGATGAGGAAGAGGTGTTTGAAGATATATTCATCATGTTAGGTTTTAAGAATGGGCTTGAGAAATGTCATTTTAGGAAAATCAGCAACCAAGAAGACTGCTTTCTTTTTTTAGACGCTTTTGATGAAATTTCACCAAAACGTAAGACAACGGCACTAAAACTGATTTCATTCTTAAGAAAAAATACTCGAGCAAAAATAATTATTACAACCAGAATGCACCACCAGCAGGAACTGGAAGAAATACTTAATGCATCCTCGCATCACTTAGTCCCATTTGATAATTTATCACAAGTTAATTATTTGGGAAAGCTGTGGAAGTGGAAATTGAAGTTTCCAAGCGGGGAAGGTAGACAATTCTCCCAGAGAGATAAGAGAACAATCTCAAGGAAGATTAAAAGCATCATCGGAGAGTTGGAGAAAGAAAACACTAATTCAGAAGGCCATGACCTAATTCTTGGATTAAAAGAAATAAAACTAGAGGACAGTGTAGATTCGGTGAGGATGAAGATGGATGATCTGAAATTCACCAAATTAGCCAATTATATTCTCAATAAAAGTTTGTTGGATAAGGAAACGTTGGAATTCATGGGAATTCCTTTGCACTTACTTATGATAGGAATAATTTATTTTGATAGTAATTTCAATGTAGAAATCAATTCTGACATTTATAGTGTTTACTCAAAATTCATTGAGCAAAAGATTCAGATATTTGTTGAGGAAAAAGAAGGAATGAGTCATAATAGGTTTTACGACGGGATACTAAAAAAAACGAAAGAAGATGCCTATAGGATTCATATTGAGTTGGCAGATCAGCTAATGGAGGTGGGAAAACTGGACGCCAATGTGGTTGAAAATGATTTGGATTTGTGTGCTTCTCTGGGAATAGTGTTCATCAGTGGTGCAAAGATTGATTTTCTGCACCACACCTTTGCTGAGTTTTTTAAAGCAGAATCCATTAGATTGAATGTGACTAAAGATGCGTTCATCGAAATGCTTTTTAATGACAAATATAACGTAGTTAGAAGGTTTATTTCAAGAGCTTTGGAAAAGAAAACTTTTGAAAATCTCAGGAAAGAATTCTTTACCGATTTAGACTTTCTTGTTTTCATTCTGAAACAATTCATTCAACATTTTTCATTGTATAAACACCTGATTTACAGTCATGAATTTAATTTAAACGCAACTAGTGTTGCTACAATAGTGAAATGTTTCTTTAAAATGTACGAAGAAACTTTTGATCAAGATTTAGAGAATATGTTTGTGTTAAAATTAAAATCTGAATTATTATCGTTTGAAAATTGGTTTTGCATTGGTGGTTGCTTTACAGTTAAAATGTTGAAAATATTGTTGAAAAGAAATTTTAAGGTTAACTTCAAAATTATCTTTGGAGTTGTTAGATATTATTCAAATCCTAAAGAAGTCATCGATGTTCTGATTGAAGCAATTTCGATAGCAACTGCCGGTAAATCTGTAAATGAGGGAGGAAATGAGAATACAATAGCTGAAGGTCTCTTGAAGGTGTTACAGATTCAGGATTCAAAACAGAGAGGTTTAATTCAGTGGGCTGTATGGAATTTGAGAACGGAAATATTGGCTAAAATATTGGAGTTTTTCATGGACATTTTAGGGGAAGAGCAGTTTATCAATAAAATCGTTCAAAGCGCAGGATATTGGAGAGCAATGAATGAGTTTTTAGGTTCTGTAGATTTTAATAGATTCTGCGTATTGTTAAAGGCATTTCGCTCCGTTTTCGGCAATGACATTGAAATTCTCTTAGAGACAAATCTTAAATTAAATATACTTAAGTGTACTCTATACACTAGAGATGAATCGAGCAATGAATTTGAAGAGGCGATTGGTATATTTATAGAATACTTTGGCAATAAAAAGTTAAAAGAAGTCCTCCTAAGCTGTAATCCTATTGGTGATTATTTATTTCAGTGGTTGGCATCCAAAAATAGAAACGTCATTAAAAATTTGAATATTATCAGAAATGTTTTGGATGACAAATATAGAATGATACGTTTTTTAAAGGATAAGAACGGAAGGAGAATATTTAATATTGCAGTTGGAAATGAAGACATTAATTTTGGTGATTTCCTGCAATATTGTGGTGATTATTTACAAAAGACCGAAATTAAGGAAATGCTCATCAGTGCTGATTATTTTTGTGTCAATGTATTGCATTCATTATTTAAAAGTAATTCAGCTGAAAGATTGATTGAGAGTGTGAGTCTAATCAAGGATACTTTAGCTGATGATGAAATATTTAAACAGATTTTAATGAGTAAGGATGAAAGATTAATGAACATCTTTCATTTTGTACCTTATAATGAACATAAAATAAATATTTCTTTTCTCAATTTGCATTTGGAAAAAAAGGAAATAAAGGAACTTTTGATTCAGAGAGATAAGTTTGGGAGTACATGTCTGAATTGTGGATCAATGCTTAATGCAAAAAACTTACCTGTTTTATTGGATTATTGTTTTGAAATGCTTAAGTTTGATGAAAGTAGAATTGAAGAGCTTATATTAGCTGTAGATAAGGATGGAAACACATTCCTTCATTTACATGATAAAACCTATTTCATTCAAGGTGTTCAAGAAAAAGTAAATTTTGTAATTAGGATTATCGAATCAATGAAGGAAAAACTATCGCATGATCTTTTTAAGACGTTGCTGAGATTTAGGAATAAAGAAGGAAAAACATTTCTACAAATTAAAGCTTGGGGCAGTGAAGGAATGATTAAAGGCTGCGAAAGAATTTTAGAGAAAAATTTGTTCGAAGAACTTTTACAGTCAAATAAACATGCATGAGTTTCTATTGAATAACTAAATCTTGTTTTATAGTTTATAATGTATTAATTTCTTAAAATTATGATAAAAATGTTGTGAAAATCATAAATAATAAGTATGAAAAAATTTGTAATTTCATTATGTGTTTTTTAAGTTTTTATAATCTATTTGTATTGGGAAAGGGATTCCATAATGTATTTGTGTTTTCTAATTGTATTTGAAGAAAAGAAATGTTTAAGAAAAGAGTTGACTATTAAAGACTGTAATAAGTGATAAAGTTGAAGTTTAAAAGTTAACAAGTTATGGTTTGAAATATAGTAATTCATCAGCAAAAACTATTTCCTGTTTTTATTTCAATTGTTTTAACTTTTATTAATTTAATCCTTTTTCAATATTCTCTCCTATATATACCTCTTCCATATATAAGTCGCAATTTCTGTAAAGAAAAAACAAACTCGCAAATACGGAACAAATTTCAATTTCTCTCTTCAGTTGAGCAGCGCATTTAATACGACTAAACAATTACAGTGTTCTTGATCGCAATGCCGAGGTCGATGCCAGATCAAAAAGAAAGCTCTTTACACAGCAAAAAAAACAAAAGAAATTCTGTTTTACATCGGCGTTTTCGAAGTTTTAAAATCTTTATTATAAAATACAGTCTCCAAATCCAAAAATAAAAGAAAAATTCCTTGGATAAATTGGAGCTATTCATGAAAAGTAGTTTTTAGATTTAAATTTGGTGGGATTTTCTAATAGACCGGAAGTTAATTCCATAAACAATGGTCACCATGGAGATTGGTCGCCTTGAGAAAATATTCCAATGATGAAATTGGTTTTATGAATGGAAAATGTGTACATATTCATCACATTGTGGCTCTGTTGTCTTTACAACTATTTCCATACTTTTTATAACGAAAATAAAACGATAATTTCCTATAGGTAGGAATAAAAAACACTGCAAGATTTCCACAATATATTTCCTCGGTTCGACTGGTTTCAACTAATACATAGTAATCATCAGGTACAGAACAGAGTATATATACAAGCAGTCAAGGAAGGGGATAATGGTGAAGGTGGAAATGGGGGCACCCGGAATTTTGGTCCGCGGAGATTTGGTCCGCTACGTTTCGGTCCCATGACAATTTACTCCCGCGACGATTTGGTCCGCGACGATTTGGTCCGCGGCGGCTGGGTGCTACGATGATTTATTATAGTAACGACACGCGATCAATTGGTTGTTGGGCAAGGCTGAGACTTCTCATAATTAATTATAATTGTTGTTGCTGGATAGAATGTAATAGTTTTGTTAGTATTTAACCTTTTGTTAAACAATAATTAGAAGTATGCCTTACCGGAATCGGAGCGTGCAATAGGGGAGGAAAACAGTTATCCGGACGTAAAATTATGACAACAGTATTGCTTACGTATAAATTAATTGATACGCAAGGAATACGCATTGCTAGATAAATGAGTGTTGTTTCAGAGATAAATAACGAAGTGAGGAAATCGGCATAGATGATTAATTTGAATGGTACTTAGGAAGAGAGACTGCAAATAACCATAGAAATTTACAATAACAAATTTATGTTGCTAAAAGGATATTGTTCATATCGAAATCATCGAGAGAAGAGGGTAGATAATTCCAGGACGTTGACGTTTGCAATGAATCTCCTGGCAGTTACATAAAGATTACACAAATGGACAAACGGAAATGGTTATTTGTAAGGCGGAGGAGGTGGGGGAAGGAGGAGTATGCTACATATGTATGTGAATAGGTAGGTAATGGGTATCAAACCACTCGTATCGTTGTACAGATTACGAATAAACAATGCGTAACGCAATACATCCTGTAATACGACCTCTTTGTAAATGACAGTAATGCGGCATTTATAAGAGATACGCTTCCTTTTCACCAAGCTCAATTCATTTGTGACTTTAAAACAATCATTTATATTACATCCAATCAGACTGCTGTTTAGTTGTCAGAGACTCATTGTTCAAATGTAGGCGAATACGCAATTAATTATAGCAGTTTTAATTTTGAAGTTGATTTCATTGTAATTGTAATTATTCAATTTAATTGGGAGTGTTACGCATTTCGTATTAGTGCTTCTTTTGTTTGTGATAGTGGGGATAGTGGGGCTCTCGTTGCGGGCTGGCAGCGGGCACTCGTTCGCTATCTCCGGTACTCGACAGAGCTCACTCCAAGAATAAAGACTATCGAATTTTATCGAGACGTTTTTCAATGAACCAGCCTTATTACTGAACAGGGAGTGTTCATTTATAATTAATGTTATTAGCAATCCCAAGCAGGTAATAGCTCGCTTCCATTTGTCATAGGTTCACTTAATTCTCAGCGCAAATGTAGCTATTTTAAGTATGGAAACTATATTGATCTAATTTAAGGTTGCAATACTTGAAAGTACTATAAGAAAATTTTCCTCGATATCTTCTGAGTTCATTAGATATGTTTTGACCGTCTTAGAAATGTATGCATTCCAAACATTAAAATACAAATGTTGTCATGAAATTCATGAACTTTTTTTTCATAACAATATTATTCTTTTAAAATGTTTTAAAATTGGTGGTACTAATGTAGCTCTTATACTCGAATATACTACCTGACGAGTCAAATACTTAGAGTTAGTAAGAGAGACTGAATTTTTGGATACTCGTACGGAAATCTATTCTGCAAGTAAGCTTGAGTAAATAACGTACCTCTCACAAATATCAACGATTACATTCACGGCTGATTAGCTTTTTGGAGGTGAGAACCCTCCAAACCTAAGTATTAGCCCACGTTACACTTTCCACTTTGAGAGCCACAGCTCCAGAACTAATTAGATATTTCAAGAACCTCAGCAACTTTCACGTAACCTCAACCAGCATTTTTCATTGCCTGTGAATCCCTCTGAACTTCAGGGTGTGGTTGTTGCCTACCATTACGACACTTTTCAGCATGTTTAGTGGAATATTTTAAGTAAGGTTGGAATGTTGTGCCTTAGAAATTTCCTCTCGTACGTCCCATTAATATAACACAATTTAAATCGAAGAAAGACGTACTTTTTCCAAAAAAAATACTAACAGTATAAATAAAAGTAAGCACAGATACTGCCTCATTTCAATCTTAATTAAGGAAAACATCAAAAAAACATCAACCCTGCTTTTTCCTTTATGACAAAATGATATTGTGATTGATATGATGAGACTAAAATAGATTCCAAATGGGGTAGAAGAGAAAACATTTGTTAAAAATAAATGGGGTGAATGGGAAAGGGATTCTTTAAGATGAGTCTCGTCGTTGATAGGGAGGGCTGAATAGGGGTCGTTGGACGGAGAAGAATCGCAGAAGGAAGCGATCCAGAAATTAAGCGTTTCTTTGATGGAAATTGGCTGTCACAACTTATTTCCGTTTTCTCTCCCTTCTTTCCTTCCCACTTCATCATCACTTGTCTAAATCTCTCTTGAGGTTTTCCCTTCTACCTCCCATTCATTTATGGTCGTCTTGCCTTATCCATCAAAATAGTTTAGAAGGTTTCTTTCTTTCATGGTCTCTACCACCTTAATACATGACATACATTTTATTCAGCAGGAAACAAAATTCGCTTTTTAGAAAAACTTCCTTCTCGATATTTTAAGGAAAGAGGATAACTTCGCTCATGATTGTTCGTGAAAATTATAAACAAAGGTGTTCACTTTTGATGAATATGAATCATGTTGCATTAATACTTCAATACTGACTTGGAAAATGAGCCGGTGAGCACTTAGAAATACATCTTATAAAAGGCACGGTTTGAATATACCTCTTTGAGAAGCAAATAGATACGTTTACATAATGCTCTCTTACATATACAGGTAATTACATTTAAACTATACATTTTATATGAAGAATACTTATATACCTACGGAGGAAGAACTAAATATTGGAATTGAATACTGGATCAGATGAGAGGAAAAAATGGTTCATTTATTACGCAACAGACCGAATTAGGAAACCATAAATTCGTTATTATTCTCCAAATCATCCCTTAGCCATAACGTCTTATGTAATATAGATTCCCGTAACATTTTAGATGTTATGAATCTTCTCTAGCGAGATATGGTGCAATTCCATTACAAATGAAATAATAACTAAAATTTGCACTTTTCCACAAATATATTTTGGTGATTATTCCCTTAAACCGGGAATATACACGATCCACTGCAATGAGTGTGACAGTATTTACGTTGGACAAAGTCGCCGAAATATTAAAGTAAGATGTAAAGAACATCATAGAGCTCTACTGAACAGAGCCCCCTCAAGATCCCACTTTGCCCGTCATCTCCTTCAAAACAATCATTCTTCCAATTTCACTACTACAACCCTTCATTCACCTGCAAAAGGCTTCAATTTAGACACCATAGAGAAATTTCATATCCTTCATCACCTCCACCATTCACATTCGCTAGCCAATGAACATCTTTTTACAGAAAATCCTTCAAACCTCTCAACTTGCCTTTTTCCTTCATTACCACCTCCACCACCGGTCAACTTTTCTGCTGGACCTCTCCTTCCCCTACCCTCCAACTGATGGCTCCCACATGTCTCCCAAGACCCTTCCTCTTCCACCCCCCTTTTCCCTTTCCCCGATTTGTAGTCCCTTATTTTTTCATGCCCTTACCTTATGGTCCCTAATAATAAGGTCCATTATGTTTCACTTCTTCTTTTGCATTCCTAAGCCTGACGATGAACTGAAAGTTCAAAACCATTGGTTGCTAACCAAATTATATTTGTGGAAAAGTACAAGTTTTAGTTAATATTTCATTTTAGATGTTGATATCATCCTCCCAATAACCAAGAATCATTGTTCTATAATTAATGGATAAAAGAACAAGATTTTGAACTTTTTCCATTTCTTTGTCGTAGCACGACGAAGAAGGTTTTAATTGCCGATATCAGGGAACAAAGAACTCCTAAAACCGGTTTTTTTTTTCGTTTTGAGGCGTCATTTAATTGGTCACAGCTAGAAAAAAATGTCTCCCTCCCGCATTTTTCTTCCTCCCTCTGACTTTTTTCAGGTGGTTTCTACTTTGTCAACAAATTCCTTGAAGCATATATATATTGGCAAAACTTTTATGTACATGCATAGAATTGGCTTAAACTTTCAAAACGAAAGTTTATAGGTAAGAAGTAATTATTGAGTTGGATTCCATGAGTCTTCCTTTTTATGATCCCAGGAAGTAAATGTTAGTAACACATAAATTATTTCTAACCATTTTAGTGCCAAAACAAAAAGAATATTGGTTAATTACGTTAAAATATAGTAAATACTTGACACATGATATTGTATCAAATAATTTCTCTTTGCAAAGCATAAACTGCATAGATAATGGAAAGGAGCTGTGATATATAAAACACCACGGCATTAACTAGCAATATTCGTGAAACTTGAACATATTTTCTGCTGCCTTTTAATAGTTAACTTTTATAGAAGAATATGGGCTCAGTATTCTGCCATTTAAAATCGCTCCACTATTGAATTTTCTAGTACTTTAGCTAGAAACGCATTGTAAAGGGTGTGCCTGTTGACGTAATCTAACATATATAACCGATTCAATCACCATGTGGCAGTCCTGCAATTCCTGTGGCATTGGTTCTGGCGATGTGGTGGAATTTGACAAGACTCGAGTTCGTTTGCGGTCACAAATGGGGTGGTAATTTTTCGAGGATGGTGGTGTATCATGTTCAATGGAAGTATTGAATAGATAGTAAAGAAGTGGCAAACACTCAGAACCCACCGCACTATTGGTGGTTCAATTAGGAATCCTTTTCTCATAAGCGTTGGAATCAGTCCAAACCGGGGTTTAAGCTCGGTTGGTGAAATGGTGCTTGGTGCGCATTATTGATTGGGTGCAAAAATACAATACTAGGCTCGTCGAACATAGTGAAAATAATGAAGCGTCTTTATCAAAGGGCGATATTGAGAAATATTAATCACTAATCCTCTAACACTAGAAATTAATATTACCTCCAAACAAAACTATTTACAATACAACTAAATCTGTAATGTCGTGCGATTGAATAATTTCTTACTATCCCATGTTTCAAGATAATTTATTGATTATCCTATTCATTTACTTCTATAATGGAAACAGGAAAACACTAATATATCCATATTAATAATTATTATTTACTAAGATAAACGGTAATTCTTCAGCCGAAATAATCCGATTAGCAGGACCTCGAACCTAGAAACGGGGTACAAAAGCGCTTGCACGATACCAACGCCTTCCCGTAGCCGATGAACTTCTCTTGGCATTTGTTAAGTATAAACGAATATATAGAGCTGAACTGTGTGCAAATGCTACTTGCGATACCCTGAATGTATCCCAAATAATTCCCAATGATAAAAGTACCATATTAATAATACTTAAAAAATTCATAAATAATAATACTCAAGGAGAAACGGACATGAAAAAGTCCGACGGAACCGGGACAATGGATAGAGCAACCGACCGGCAATTGGGAGACCCGGTTCCGTCAGACTTTTTTCACGCTTTATCGTGCCAAGTACCTAAAACCCTTTTCCTTGAATAATAATACTGTTCTACGATTGAATAAAACATGAGGGAAAGTTGCGAATAGAAAAAATGAGGGAGGGATAACATTTACTGAAACAATACATTTACCTTATTCAGTAAACATTTTTGCGTAAATTGGCTTTTTCGTCCTGTACAATATCAAATACAAACAAAAATTTAAGAAATATTGTCTTCCGTGTAACTGAAATGAAACATTAATTACATTATAATAAGTAAAGTATGTTCGAGAATTTTTTACAGCCTTACATTCATATATTTTTACCTTAAAAATATCATCAATCTTATCAATCCTTATTAGTAAAGCATTCCTCGTAGTCATACCTTTTATTCTGAATTGAATCTCCATAACTGTGAGTTTCCTTTAATTGTCGGCCACGACAGTCAGTTTTACTATCTTGTTAAAGTACTCACTACCCCCTGAAATCGCCCACTACTGGGCTGTAGAGACCAGGCTGGCGACTGCTGCTGCAAGAAAACATACTGCTCTCCGAACTTCACGAATTGCAAACTTTTTCAAATGTATTGGCTATTACGCTACCTAGAAAAGATTTTGGTTAAAAACTCAAGACATATCTTATAATTTAAATCTCTAGAAAACAACGCATGATTTAGGATGAATTTCCCAGCTCTTATCATCATGAGGCAAGACATTGGTTTGCTAATCTTTTTCCAGTTGATCTGATCTCTCTTAACATCCGTCTATCGCGAGGATTTCTTGTGGTAGTAACCGCCGGAAGAGAAAACAAGCTACACCCACCTACTTACCATCTAACTCGATAAACATTGGTTTTCAATTTCTCCAAGAAAAGGTTCCAGACGATATGAAAACCTTTTTGAATGGCCTCATGGGGATAGAATGGAGTAAAATGGTACGTGTGGAATTGAAATGTAATAGGTAATTGAAAAAGTTCCTTTCTTAGTTGGTGTTATTGGCGTTGATTGGTGCAAGGAGAAAGAAATGAGGATACCTAAGCTTAAGATAGGCACATGATGACGGTGAGGCATATATTCGCCGCTGTCAGGCGAAAATAAGCTTCAACTCGGCGCGTTAATTGGAGCAAAACTTAAAACCGTCTACTTAAGTAGGACTTATCGGCATCACAACCAGTTTTAACGCTAATCATGGGATAATCTTGGTACAAAATACCTTCTAACCTACACTTACCTTTAATTGAACTTGGACAAGAAAATGATTAATTGTCACTTTCCGACAAAGTTAATATTGTAAAGGAATAAAATAAGGCTGTACTTTCTGCTAAAGTTAATATCTACTTATGGAGAATATTTTATAATTAGCCCACCGGGAATCATGAACTTTAGAATATAAATGTATAATGAATATAATATATATTATATAAATATAAACCTGGCTTGAAAACAAAATTTCCTTGTGCTCTTACCTAGAGTGCAGAAAATAGATCTATGTTATCAACGCAGATTAAAAATGGAATTGATGTGAACCAGGATGTAAGATAATATTTTTCGCCTCATTACCGTTCGCTATCGAGTGAACATCATCTGCATAACTGACGTTTCAAATTCTTTCCATTATCACTATCGTCCTTTCAGGCAAACCTGTCACCATTAACAACTTAGGCCCGAAACTTCCATCGTCCTAATGCAAATTCAGCAGCGGTTCGGCGAATCGGTGTTGTGCACCACACCGTTTATAAATTTACGAACGAATAATTTTCGCTTTGGTGGTATCGAGCAAGCGACCTCTGTTTGCACGCAGCTGAAGTTAACGGGAGCAAATCCATTGAATTGGTTAGATAAATTACTGCGGTCTACCGATTGTATCGCTTGCATCGACAATTTTTCTCGGCTGCATTCATTTGACAGTTTTCTATGCATTCGCTATGACTCTGCATAATTTCATTGTGAAAACTTGAAAGAGCGTTTATTTTTGCCCCAGTCCGTTTAAACTTTATCACTGCCCTTATCAAATCGTGAACAGTTTGTTTATCCCGCGTTTCCAAGGTGATAAAACTCAACGACTGCAGCGATATTTACTCCGCTGGTTGCGTCAGATGCGAAAATCTCTTTTAAATGGTGGCTATTTCTTCGTTAATTTGATTCTTTATGGAACCGCGCTAGGACCTAGTGAGATATATCTCACTGAATCAGCAATAAAATAACGTGGTTAGCGGTATCCCTTTTCATGAATGTTAGAGGGCAATGATTTTTCTATCAGTCACCTTTATCACTGACATGGGATAAGCAGGAAGCCTGGAAGTGTGGCGAATGTATGTACGTACATACATGGAATATAATACATCCGTAGTATAATGACCAATTAAGAACGTAAAACAGTTAACTCCTGAAAAACGGTCACACGTATATTACATTAAGAATTGATAACAGGTCAACAATATAAAACTTCACCATCTGATAATAGAGGTTCTCCTATAAAATATTTTCTCCAATTTCATTTTATCCGAAATCCAATTCCACCTTTACTGTAGGGTCCCATAAAACAACATAACGCAAATTCATTGATATTTCAGAATCTGGCTCTAAATTTTCCTTCAAATTTTTTGAAAAATGCTGCAAGAACCGGATTCCCAGTATGCGTCATATACGGAGCACTTTCGCACAAAACGAATCCGGTTGGATTACCAATTCAGCAATTCGCAAATTGGTCGACATCCGTGACAAGTTTATCAATCGCAGTTGATCTTCATTTGCTCTCCTTTTGAATCAAAACAACACAAGTAAAAACTATCATAAGTATACCGTTTACTTTTCCGCCTACTCTTCTCTTTCATTATTTTCAGGTATAAGACCTCGCCCTTATTTGAAGACCACTCCTTGCAACGCCATCATAGGACGAGACGGAAATTTCGACATTAAAAAAATCCTATATTACTCCGGATTTATTATTCCTATATTCTATCTAGGTTATTGAAGTATTTTTTTCACCCCCCTACTTGTATGAACATTTTCCCGCACCATGGGGTTTTCTCTGAAAGCCTTCAGCCGACAAGTTTTACCCAAAACCAACCCATCCTTTCCTTTAATTTTTGCTGTGTTTTTGGAATAATTTTTAATTTCTGTGATTCTATAACTATACCATGAATAACTTCAGAGGTTAGGTGAAAGAGAGGCCCACATGGGCCTAATAAAGAGTTTTGCAATAATAATAATCACGCTTGGGTATGCATAGTAAGTACGAACCAAAGATAGTTGTGCTGCAAATTGATGAAAGTAAACCAACTGTATATAATACAGATAAAGAAGGCTATGTATGCGTCTTCGGCCCGGCTTCATATATTTACAATGGTAACCCGCAAGCCGCTGCATGGCGTATGGCAGGGGTTCTCGACAAAGAAATTTCGGGAGAGTTTTGCAATAACGGATAACTACGGACGGTTTCTTTCTCCTGAGAGTACTAGAAATATTTACCAGGTAGCTCATTAATAGGTTTGGTGTTTTCAAGCCCCTGCCATACCTTATACGACGGCGGCTTGTGGGATACTAATTTAAATGTAAATGCATAAATATCAGTTTTTGGAAAACGTTATATTTTTAAATTTTTACTGTTTTGTGTGATGTAATGTTTATGAGTTATCATTGTAAATCAATAGGATATTCTTGAATTTCTATCCTTAAAAATTAAAGAGTCCCTTGATTGACGCGTACCGGCTTAGGGAGCTACGGGTTTAGAATAAAGATTTACCGCGTCATAGCACGGTTGATTCGTGTGCAAATCAAAGCATCATCATATTAAGATAATCTAAGCTCAGAGTTATATGTTTTGAATGTTTTTAATTGAACTGAAATCTGAGCTACTTTATTGGGTGCTTTTAGGTTCTAGGAACCTCTTTATATCAAAGTCCAGAAATTGGCAACATTCACTCTCAGTCGTTCCTATCTCTCGTCAATCCTCTCAATTTTCCTTTCTGCCCCTTTCTCTACCTTCCTCGCCCAAAATGTCGAATATGGCCCATCGGAGTCGTTATCTCCATGAAACAGGCAGTGTCATAAAAGAGCTCAAAACCTTTTCTCTACCACGTAACAAAGAGAAGGAGACGGCCGAGGGATGCGTCTTGGTTTTTGACCGCCACAATGCCATCGGACCACGCCATTTATGCTTTGGCACATCCTAAGGACGCGCTTCGACCTGTTCCTTAAGCTTTTTCTCACAACGTTCAAAACTTTCAACTTTTCTCATTTTCCCGATAACTGTGTGAATTAAACTCTCGGGAAAATATCTCACTTGATATTTTCTTCACTTCCACTTTCATCCTTTAATTCTTTTCCTTTTTCTGATCACTTCCTCTTTTATTCTAATACACGTACTTCACCGAAAAATTTTGAATGTTTCATGATTTCACGCTGCTAATCACTAATTATACGATGCGTCGATGACCCGTAGCATCCCTATTTATTAAGCAAAAACATGTTGCTTCTCTTTCTTACACGTGATAATACTGTATATGATGAGGTTGGTTCAAATATTTTTGTTAGAGGTATGTCTTTTCTTTCTATTTAATTTGTTTACTTTTTGAAAGACCTATTCCCTTGGAAAATTAAAAGTAGAACGTATTTTTGAATCTCTTGAATCCTCCATTTCCTGATTGACATAAACTTTAGTTATAGTGGTACATCCACATTTCATGGCTTAGTAGGAGAAACAAATGAAGGATTTTTCTAACTTTATAATTAAATATGGTTTTATAGGAAATGTGGTATTTTATCGTTTATCAATTAAGGTAATAATATTTATTTACAGCTTTCTGCTTACTAGATTAGTAAATCTTAGTCAAAGAAAAGTTCTTTTCTCAACTCTTTTTTTAAATATTTCCTAATTAATGTCAAATAAATTATATCCCAAGCTTTTTCGTTGCTTCACAATTCCTGTTTTGAAATACATATTTATTTCAGTTTTCCAAGCCTGCTTTTAATGCGCTACCAAAATAGTGTTTAAGAGTTCGTTTTACCTTTGAGTAAAGTTAGGTTTAAGTTGTCTCGTTAAGTTTCACTCACGCCCTTGTCTTTTTCATTTCATCATCCTCTCACCATTTTAGTAATATATAGGTATCCACACAATTCATCGAGTACAAGCCTATACCTACATATATATATGCACACTTACAACGATGGTAATAAACTTTACGTACATTTCCACAAAATGGTAAATGCGATGCGACATGATTTGCTAGCAAAATCAGGAAAATTTACCATTGTTTGAAAGTGTATGAAGAGTTTTATTCCCATTATTAAGGGGTTTTACGAATTCGACCCTTCCGACATTCAACTAACAAATTTGTATTCTGGAGTAACTTATCTGGAATTTCGAAGCCAGATATATCCGTTCCAATGAAACTAATAGTATCTTTCTCCTGCGAGTAAAAGACGCGATAACTAGGTAGTTAATTAAACGATACGGCGTTTTTCATCATTCACCGGATGGCGACCCGTTTGAAAAATTGTAAATATAAACTTCGTTTACCACAGTATATTTTACCATATAAAATACCATATATTTCTATAAATCTTTATGTGAGTATTATATGCTTTTCTACTCAAAGAAAACGCTCTTTTTTTTAGAATTTCTCCCCATTTTTGGTGATACGGGGAGTAATTCTTACCTTATATCGATTGTGTTTCATAACCGTTGAATTTTGGATCATATCGTACTCACCCTTATATTTATCACCATTTAGGCCTTCGGTATCTTTATCCCACAACAAAACAAAAGAATTTATGGTATATCCCGCTGATAAGCTTTATTTACCTATAGTCTCACTATAAAATATTTACCGTACCACTTTCTCTCCCGTCTTTACGGATTAAGCGTTCCATCTGGTCTCCAAACCAGGCAAACTTTACGATGAAGGAGCTCATAAAATAAGGTCCATCAAGCATCTTCCTTATGCCCGCCTGGTGGTTTCCTTGCCCTTTGCTGCTATCGCTAAGCATTCTGATCGTTCCCCCTGTTTTATAACACAACACCTCTCGTTTTCTACCGCCTCATAAACACGCCAACTCGCACCGCACATTCATCTCCTTTCTCTTTTTCGCACCCTTTAGAAGGACTTATTCGAGCTACTTTGTAAAAAGCGATACTATCAGTATGGAAGGTAAAATTCTTATCTATTACAAGATATTTTTTCTATAATTATATCTATAGGAAGCAATGGCAGCCTTAAGTACATTATGCAGAAGAATCGCTTAAATTAAAATAGCACACAAATGTCGCCAATTAAAGAATACTAGTAAATATTTTAATGGGAATAATACTGAAACTCTCCAAAGATTTTTTCAACCGACATGGGAAAAAATTAATCATGCTTCTACTTCAATTGAACCCGATTCGAAGAAGCTATAAATGAAGAAATTTGAATAATTTGATTTTCTTTATCGCGGAAAACTAAGGTCATTCGATAACAGTCACCAGAAAGTGTGTGGAAAGAGATTGAAAAGGAAATATCAGCTACCTTTAGATGAGAATGAATATAATCCCTAGGAGAGTGGAGTGGAGATCCTAGGAGATCTAGGGAGTGCTGGATACGTCGCATTAAAGTCGGTCCATACTTGAACAGGTCGGCGGAGCCCTTTCCGTCCTTGCCGTCAATTTGTCAGCCTTTTCCTGAAATGTTACGGGGTAGTAAAAGTAGATATGTTTAAAATATGGAAAGTTAGCTTTAATATTGCGTTTTGATTGAATAAAGACACAACTTGATAAAGAAAGTGTATTTATAGAACTTTAAAATATGCTGAACGAAGTTTAATATCTTTAAATACCAAGGAGTAACAAGTGTGAAGATATGCCTTGGGATCAGCCGCACGGCTTACCGTGCTATGTTGAAAACACCTTTCCTTATCCTTGTTTTATAAATAAGTTTTCTAATCGATCGTTGGGCTTTTATTCACATGGTACGGATTACCACTGAGTTTAGCCGAAATTAATCCAGTTTTCTTTCATATTAAATCATTAAATTGCGCTCTGTCACGAGAAAGATTTCTTATTGGTGAAGAACGTTACTATATACCGGCAATAGTGAAACAGCTTTCAATATTTTATTTCACTCAATGAAAAACGAAGCATAAAAATATAAAAAGTGATATATTACGTAAAAATATTAGGATTTAATATTAACCATATCATATTATGGTTTTATATAATATCCTAACGCTTCAATATTTGATATCTTAAAATTTATATATCCAACAGTGAATTCGAGGAGCTCAACATACATCTAAAAAGAGAGGACGCTTCGTAATTTCCATATCTGATTTTATTGACTAATTTCCTCAACGAGTTACAATTTCATTTACATTTACATTTGACATCTTAACGAAACTAGTCGAAAAATATCTGCTGTGAAAATTGTGAAGTATGCTTTATTTAAGATCTTATATCTGATATTATTCTAATAGGTTTTGCAGGTTTTTCACGCCCCCCTTCACGTGGGTGATTTTCTGCAGGGTTTTATTTTATTTTTTTCCTAAGTGCAGACTTAGGTTTTTTTTTAAAACCAATATAGTAGTTCCTTCTTTTATTGCCTTCTTTTTAGTTCAACTCCCAATACCTCTTTCTTTCTATGTACAATGACTAAGGGTTAGATGTAAGAAGAGACTAATTAGTCTCAATCTCACCCGTAAATAAAGACGATTTATTATTATTATTATTATACCTTAAGCCTAGATGAAAGAAATATTGAGTAGAACCGTGCGTTAAAACCGAGACGATTCTGATCGAAGCGGGATGCATGGAAAGCCTAATTGTGTATCTTTATAGCTTAACCTAAGAGATTTATGAATAAACCTGTTCGTGTAAAGTTTGATTTTCGATTTGAAAAACCAACCGTTTTTTATATATTAT